>JAACNH010002919.1:0-33536 GCA_019447015.1 Hymenochirus boettgeri
TACTACCTGCTCTCTGTCTCGATCGCAGCAGCTCGGCTATCTTCTCTCTATCTAGCTCTGGTACTATCTATCTATCTATCTATCTCTCTCTATCTTTTTCCTCTCTCACATCTCTGCTTATATCTCTAGATCTCTTGTTCTTCCTCTCACTCTGTCTATATTCTCTCTATCTCGGCTAGCAATCTTCTATCTTTGTTCTTCTCTATCTCTCTCGGATCTCTGCTATCGATATATCTCTTGCTATCTATCTTCACCTATTCATGCGATCTATCTGTCTAACTATCTATCTGTCTAATTATCATCTACGTCTAACTCATCTCTGCTATCTATCTGCTATCTATCTATCATCTTCTTCCTCGTCTATCGAGTCTTCTAGCTATCTATCTCTATCAAAAAACTATCTATCTATCTATCTATCTCTGGCTATCTACTATCTTCTATCTATCTCTGCATCTATCTGGTCTAACTTCTATCTGTCTAACTATCTACCTGTCTAACTATCTATCTGTCTAACTATCTCTGCTATCTCCTATCACTATCGTCTATATCTCTATCTATCTATCTGCTAACTATCTTCTCTGCTACATCTCTTCTAACTCCCCTGCTATCATCTCTCTATCTCTGCTATCTCTCTCTATTCCTGCCTATCTACTATTAGCGCTGCTTATCTATCTTCTCTGCTCTCTTTCTGTCTAAACTATCTATTTGTCTAACGACTCTCTTTCCCTAACTATCCTTCTGTCTAACTATCTAATCTTCTAACTATCTCTCTTTCTACCATCTTCTGTCTAACATCTATTGTCTACTATCATCTGTCTACGATCTCTGCTATCTATCTACTATCTATCTATCTTATCTGCATCTCTCTATCTATCTATCGTATCTATATCTGCTATCTATCTATCTGTCTAACTATCTATCTCTGCTAACTATCTCTCTATCTCTGCTGCTATCTCTCTCTATCTCTGCGTATCTATCTATCTATCTATCTCTCTATTATATCTTCTCTGCTAGCTATCTATCTTTTGCTATCTATCTATCTTTCTATCTTTTTCTCTGCTATCATCTTCTTCATTTATCTCTGCTATCTTACTCTTCTATCTATCTCTCTATCTCTGTTATCTATCTCCTATCTCCTGCTATCTCACCCCTCTACTACTATCTTCTAACTATCTAGCTTGTCTAACTATCATCGGTCTAACACTATCTTCTGTCGAACTTCGATCTGTCAACAGTCATCTTTCAAATATCTATCTTCAACTATCTATCTTTCAACTATCTATCTGTTCTAACTCTCTCTGCTATCTTCTATCTCTATCTGCTATCTATCTATCTATACTGCTAATCTATCTATCTGTCTAACTATCTTTCTCTGCATCGACTCTCTATCTCCTGTAGCTTCTCTCTATCTCTTGCTTCACCCCTCTATCTGCTAACTATCTCTATCTCTATCTCTGCTATCATCCTCGATCTCCTTCATCTAATCTCGACTATCTGCTATCTATCTATCTATCTATCTCTGCATCTATTATCTTATCTACTATTCTATCTATCTATCTATCTCCCCCCCCCCCTCTATCTCATCTATCTTCTGCTAGCTGCTATCTATCCTCTGATCTATCTAGCTCTCTATCTAATCTATCTATCTATCTAGTCTATCTCCTATCTCTGGCTATCTATCTCATCTCTGCTCTCTATCTGTCTAACTATCTAATCTTTCTAACTATCGATCTGTCAACTATCTATCTGTCAAAACATCTCTCTGTCAAACCTTCTTATCTGTCAAACTATCTAATCTGTCAAACTATCTCCCTTCAACTATCTATCTGTCAACCTCTCTATCTGTCTCACTTATCTACTATCTTTCTAACTCTCTCTTGGCTAATCTCATCTATCTATATCTCTATCTATCTATCTATATCTGCTTCTAGCTATCTGTCTAACTATCTTTCTCTGCTATCTATCGCTCCTATCTCTGCTTCTATCTACTCTATCTCTGCAATCTCTCTCTCTATCTCTGCTATCTATCTATCTATCTCTGCTATCTATCTATCTATCTCTGCTATCTATCTATAAATATCTATCTATCTAGCTATCTCTGCTATCTTCTATCTCGGCGATCTATCTATCTCTGCTATCTATCTCTATCTATCTCTGCTAATTATCTCGCTCTGTTATCTATCTATCTCTGCTATATATCTCTAACTATCTCTGCTATCTATCTCATCTCTGCTATCCTACTTTCTAAATATCTATCTGTCTTAACGTATCTATCTTCCTACTATCTACCTGTCTAACCTATCTATCTGTTCTCTATCTAGCTGTCTAACTTCTATCTGTCTAACTATCTATCTGTCTAACCTAATCCTCTGCCTATCTATCTATCTATCTAGACTGCTATCTATCTATGCTAACTATCTCTCTCTCTCTCCTATCTCTCTATCTCTGCTATCTCTCTCTACTCTATCTCTGCTACCTATCGATTCTATCTATCTCTGCTATCGATCTATATCTGCATTCTATATATCTATCTATCTTTTTCTCTGCTATCTTCTATCTATCGTTTATCTCTGCTATCTATCTATCTATCTCGGCTATCATCTATCTTCTAATCTTCTATCTATCTCTGCTATCGTCTATCTCTGCGATCTATCTGTCGACTATCTTCTGTCCCTAACTATCTATCTGTCTAACTATCTATCTGTCTAACTATCTATCTGTCTAACTATCTACTGTTCTAACTATCTCCTGCTATCTATCTATCTATCTATATCTGCTATCTATCTGTCTAACTATCTATCTCTGCTAACTATCTCTCTATCTCTGCTATCTCTCTCTATCTCTGCTATCTATCTATCTATCTATCTCTGCTATATATCTATCTCTGCTATCTATCTATCTATATCTGCTATCTATCTTATCTCTATCTATCTATATCTGCTATCTATCTATCTATCTATTTTTCTTTTCCTCTGCTATCTATCTATCTATCTATGTATCTCTGCTATCTATCTCTGCTATCTATCTCTCTATCTCTGTTATCTATCTCTCTATCTCTGCTATCTATCTGTCTAACTATCTATCTGTCTAACTATCTATCTGTCGAACTATCTATCTGTCAAATCTATCTATTCTTCAAACTATCTATCTGTCAAACTATCTATCTGTCTAAGTATCTATCTGTCTAAGTATCTATTCTGGTCTACCTCTCTCTGCTATCTATCTATCTATATCTGCTATCTAGCTATATCTCATCTATCTATCTATATCTGCTATCTATCTTCCAGGTCTAACTATCTTTCTCTGCTATCTATCTCTAATCTCTGCTATCTATCCTCTCTATCTCTGGCAATCTATCTCCTCTATCTCGGCTATCTATCTCTCAATCTATCATCTCTGCTCTCTAATCTATCTATCTCTGCTTATCTATCTATAAATATCTATCTATCTAGCTATCTCTGCTATCTATCTATCTCTGCTATCTATCTATCTATCTCTGCTATCTATCTCTATCTACTTCGCTGCTTCATCTCGCTCTGTTAGCTATCTATCATCCTGCTATCTATCTATCTATCTTCAATCAATCTCGCATCTAATCTATCTCTGCTATCTCGCTGTCTACTATCTATCTTTCTCATCTACCTGTCTAACTATCTATCTGTCTAAATATCTATCTGTCTAACTATCTATCTGTCTCACTCTCTATCTTCTAACTATCTATCTGTCTAAACTCTCTATCTGTCTACTATCTCTCTGCTATCTATCTAATCTATCTATATCTGCTATCTATCTATCTCTGCTAACTATCTCTCTATCTCCTGCTACTATCTCTCTATCTCTGCTACTCTCTATCTCTGCTATCATCTCTATCACTGGCTATAGCTCTAGCTCTGCTATCTCTCTATCTCTGCTATCTCTCTCTATCTCTCTGCTATCTTCTATCTACTATCGATCTCCTCTGCTATATCTCTTACTCATCTCATCTATCTACTATCTATCTATCTCCTCTATCATCTTATATCTGCTTCTATCTATCTATCTATCCTTCTATCTATCTCTCTATCTATCTATCTCTGCTTATATCTTCTATCTATCTATCTATCTATCTATCTATCTATCTAATCTCTGCTATATATCTATCTCTGCATCTATCTATCTATCTATCTTCTATATCTTCTCTCTAATCTCTATCTCTCTATCTCTGCTAGTAACATCTATGTATCTCTGCTATCTATCTCTGCTATCTATCTCTCTATCTCTGTTATCAATCTCTCTATCTCTGCTATCTACTACCCCCTCTATCTGCTAACCTATCTCTAATCCCTCTGCTATTCTAATCATTCCGATCTCTGCTATCTATCTACTATCTTCTATCTCTGCTATCTTATCTATCTCTGCTATCTATCGGTCTAACTACTATCTGTCTACTATCTATCTGTCCTACATCTATCTGTCCTAACTATCTATCTGTCTAACATATCTATCTGTCCTATCTATTCTGTCTAACTATCCTAGCTGTCTAACTATCTCTGCTATCTATCTATCTATCTATATCTGCTATCTATCTGTCTAACTATCTATCTCTGCTAACTATCTCTCTATCTCTGCTATCTCTCTCTCTATCTCTGCTATCTATCTATCTATCTTCTTCTCTGCTATATATCTATCTCTGCTCTCTATCTAATCTATATCTGCTATCTATCTATCTATCTAATCTACTATCTATTTTTCTCTGCTATCTATCTATCTATCTATGTATCTCTGCTATCTATCTCTGCTATCTTCTCTCTAACTCTCTGTTATCTATCTCTCTATCTCCTCTGCTATCTACCCCTCTATCTATCTATCTGTCTAACTATCTATCTGTCTAACTTCTATCTGCGAACTATCTATCTTCAAACTATCTATCTGTCAAACTATCTATCTGTCTACTATCTATTCTGTCTACCTCTCTATCTTCTAAGTATCTATCTTCTAACCTCTCTCTGCGATCTCTCTAGCTATATCTGCTTCTATCTATCTATATCTCTATCTATCTATCTGTCTAACTATCTTTCTCTGCTATCTATCTCTCTTATCTCTGCTATCTACCTCTATCTCTCAACAAATCTATCTCTCTATCTCTGTCAATCTATCTCTCTAATCTCTGCTATCTATCTATCTATCTCTGCTTCTATAAATAATCTATCTATCTTAGCTATCCTCTGCTATCTATCGATCTCTGCTACTATCTATCTATCTATCTATCTACTCTCTGCTATCTTCTCTATCTATCTCTGCATCTATCTCCTCTGTTATCTATCTATCTCTGGCTATCTATCTATCTTATCTATCTATCTCTGCTATCTATCTATCTCATGCTATCAAATCTGTCTAACTCTCTAACTGTCTTAAAACTATCTAGCTGTCTAACTATCTACCGTCTAACTATCCTATCTTTCTAAACTCCCTATCTGTCTAACTATCTATCTGTCTAACTATCTATCTGTCTAACTATCTCTGCTATCTATCTATCTATCTATCTATCTCTGCTATATATCTATCTCTGCTATCTATCTATCTATATCTGCTATCTATCTATCTATCTATCTATCTATTTTCTCTGGCTATCTACTATCTATCTATGTATCTCTGCTATCTATCTCTGCTATCTATCTCTCTATCTCTGTTATCTATCTCTCTATCTCTGCATCTACCCCGTCTATCTATCTATCTGTCTAACTATCTATCTGTCTAACTATCTATCTGTCGACTCTCTTATTGTCAAACTATCTATCTGTCAAACTATCTATCTGTCTAACTATCTATCTGTCTAACTATCTATCTGTCTAAGTATCTATCTGTCTACTCTCTCTGCTATCTATCTATCTATATCTGCTATCTATCTATCTATATCTGGCTATCTGATCTATCGTCTAACTATCTTTCTCTCTGCTATCATCTCTCTATCTCTGCTATCTATCTTCCTATCTCCTGGCAATCTATCTCTCTATCTCTGCATCTATCTGTCTATCTCTGCTATTCTCTATCTATCCTCTGCGATCTATAAATATCTATCTTCTATAGCTACTCTGCTATTATCTATCTCTGCTTATCTATCTATCTACTATCTATCTATCTCTGCTTCTATCTCCTATCTTCTCTGCTATCTATCTCTGCTCATCTCTCTTCTGTTTATCTAGCTATCTCTGCTATCTATCTAGCTATCGATCTATCTCTGGCTATCTATCTTCTCTGCTATCTATCTGTCAACTATCTATCTGTCTAACTATCTATCTGTCTGAACAACTATCTACCTTTCTAACTATCTCTCTTCGAACTATCTATCTGTCTAACTATCTATCTGTCTAACTATCTAAGCTGTCTAACTATCTCTGCTATCTATCTATCTATCTATATCTACTATCTATCTATCTCTGCTAACTATCTCTCTATCTCTGCTATCTCTCCTCTCTGCTATCTCTCTAGCTCTGTCTATCTCTCCTCTACTCTATCTCTGCTATCTATCTATCTATCTCTTGCTCTATATATCTATCTTTCTGCTATCTATCTATCTATCTATCTATATCTGCTATCTATCTATCTATCTATCTATCTATCTATCTATCTTTCTCTTGCTATCTATCTATCTATGTATCTCTGCTATCCTATCTCTCTATCTCTTTTATCTACTCTCCTAGATCTTGTTTATCTTATCTCTCTATCTCGCTATCTAACCCCTCTATCATCTGCTAACTATCCTATCTCTGCTATCTACCCTCTATCTGCTAACTACTCTACTCTGGCTATCTAATCTCGAACTCTGCATCTATCTCGATCTCTCTGCTATCTATCTATCTATCTATCTATCTCTGCTATCTCAATCTATCTCTGGCTATCTATCTGTCAACTATCTACCTGTCAAACTATCTATCTGTCTAACTATCTATCTGTCTAACTAATCTATCTGTCCTACCTATCTATCTGTCTAATATCTATCTGTCAACTATCTCTGCATCCTATCTATCGATCCTATCTATTCTGCTATCTATCTATCTATCTGTCTAACTATCTTTCTCTGGCTATCTATCTCTCTATCTCTGCTATCTATCTCTCTATCTCTGCAATCTATCTCTCTATCTCTGCAATCTATCTCTCTATGCTCGGCAATCTATCTAGCTATCTCTGCTATCTACCCTCTATCTGCTACTATCTCTATCTCTGCTCTCTGCTATCTATCTCGATCTCTGCTAAATCTATCTCGATCTCTTCTGCTATTATCTAATCTATCTATCTATCTCGCATCTTATCTATCTATCTATCTATCTCTCTATCTCTGCATCTAATTCTATCTCTGGCTATCTATCTATCTATCTCTGCATCTATCTATCTATCTATCTATCTATCTATCTATCTATCTATCTATCGCTGCTATCTATCTATCTATCTATCTATCTGTCAAACTATCTATCTGTCTAACTATCTATCTGTCTAACTATCTATCTGTCTAACTATCTATTCTGTCAACTATCTATCTGTCAAACCTATCTATCTGTCAAACTATCCTATCTGACAAACTATCTATCCTGTCTAACTATCTATCGTCTAACTACTATCTGTCCTAACTATCTTATCATCTGTCTAACTCTCTACTCTGCTATCTAATCTATCTATCTCTTCTCTCTATCTATCTCTATCGCTATCTACTATCTGTCTAACTAATCTTTCTCTGCTATCTATCTCTCTATCTCTGCTATCTATCTCTCTATCTCTGCAATCTATCTCCTCTAATCTCTGCTATCTACTCTCGATCGCTGCTCTATCTACTAATCTCTGCTAGCTATCCTTATAACTAATCTATCTATCCTAGCTATCTCTGCTATCTATCTATCTCTGCTATCTATCTATCTACTCTGCTATCTATCTCATCTAATCTCTCTATCTTATTCCTTGAAAATTCCTTTAAAAATTTTTTTCCTTTTTGTATCTCTGCTTCTATCTATACTCTGCTATCATCTGTCTACTATCTATCTGTCTAACTACTATCTGTCTAACTATCTTACCTGTCTAACTTATCTACCTGTCTACGATCTACTTCTTACTATCTATCTGTCTAACTATCATATCTGTCTAACTATCTCTGTCTAACATCCTATCTGTCTAACATCTATCTGGACTAACTATCTCTGCTATCTATCTATACTATCGATCGCTGCTATCTATCTGTGCTAGTCTCTCTATGTCTGCTACTATCCTATATAATTTCTGCTATCTATCTATCGATTCTGCTATCTATCTATCTAATGTCTGCTATCTATCTATCATATATATATCTAATCTCTCTGGCTATTTAATCTATCTATCTAACTATGTAATCTTGTCTATCTATCTCTGCTCTCTATCTGTCTAATTATCTTCTTTCTAACTTCTATCTGTCCTAACGATCTTCTGTCTAACATCTATCTTTCTAACTATCTATCTGTCTAACTATCTAATCTGTCCTTAACGATCTATCTTTCTAACTATCTATCTGTCTCACTATCTCTGCTTATCTATTTATCTATCTATCTATATCTGCTATCTATCTTCTATCTTCTGCTATCTATCTATCTCTCTAAACTATCCTATCTCTGCACTATCTATTTCTCTATCTATCTGCCTATCTATCTATCTGTCCTAAACTATCATTCTGCTAATCCTGCTATCCTTCTCTATCTCTGCTATCTATCTCTATCGCTGCTAATCTATCTCTCTTTCTCTGTCTATCTATCTCTCTTTCTCTGCTATCTATCTCTCCCTTTCTTTCTCTGCTATCTGTCTCTCTTTATCTCCTGCCTATCATATCTATCCTTTTGTTTCTATCTCTGCTATCTAGTCTCTCTATCCTACATCTATCTATCTGTCTATTTCTGCTATCTACTCATCTCTACTACCTATCATCTTATGCTGCTGCTGGTCCCGCTTACACAACCTACTGGCGCGGCTTGCTGAGGTCCCGCTTACCACACACTCCGCACGCTGCTGCTTGCTTCCGTCCGCTTGCTCCCAAACTTCCGCCCTGCTGATCCCCGCTCGCAACCCTCGCCGCAGCTCAAATTGCCAGGTGGAAAATTCCATCCACTTTTGTTTCCAAAAAACACACACTACAATGCCGCATAAACAACTGTTTTTCATAAATATATAAAAAAAATATATATATAATCATATATATCTATAATATAATAATATTAAAAACAATACCCATTACCACATCCCATATATATCTAAATACCATCAAGTCCATTACCCATTGACCACTATTTATAACAAATGGCCCAAATGCCCTTACACACTTTCCACTATAATATAAAATGCCCAAATGCCTATTACACAACACTTGACCGTATAATTAAATACCATAAAGGTCCATTACAACCCATTGCCCACTATATATAACTGCCACACATTCCATTACACCCATTGCCCCAGTATATTAAAATGCCGCCATTGCCTATTACAATACATCCCACATTGGCCAGTATATATATACAATGCCTCCATTGCCACTTACACACATTGCCCAGTATATCAAATGGCCCCCAATGCCTATTACAACACAACATTGACCTCTATATACTCTATAAATTAATGCGGCATTGCCATTACAACACATTAACCAGTATTCTAACATGGTGGCCCAAATGCCATTAACACATTGACCAGTATATATAAAATGTCGACATTGCCTATTATACCATTGAGCCAATATATAAAATGCCCATTACACACGTTGACCAATATATATACAATACCATCAATGGCCATTAAATACATGACCACTATATGATATTGCCCCAATTCCTCCTTTAGACCCTTGACCATAATAATATCTTCACTCTCGCTCTCTCTCTCTCTCTCCGCTCTCTTCTCTCTCTCTCTCTCTCTCTCCTCTCTCTCTCTCTATATATACATATATTCATATCTCTCACTCTAGGGCAAACCTAGATGTGGCACTCACTTGCACAAACTTTGTAAGTGTCCTTCGCAGTGGGCAAATTGAAATACTTATAGAGTGAGGTTATAGGGTATAGTGAGATATGCACAGGCTGAGGCAAATGTGATAACCACCGGCTGGGGGCAAGTGAGAGCACACATGCTGGGCGCAGATTGAGAGAGAGGGGTACCGTTTCTCTTACTTTGACACTGTGGCCCCCATCTTGCACTCACCTGTGGCGTCTCTCACTCTAACCTCAGCCTGTGCTCTCCACTGTGGCCGCCCAACCTGTCACTCTCCCCCTAGCCGTGTGCTGTTACAACACTGTTTAGTGAGCATGTATTAATATTTATTTTATTTATATATATATTAGCTTTTTTTTTTGTTTTTTATACAAATAACCAAAATTTTACATCCATTTTGGCCTTCAGATTGGGCTGAGTGCGGCCCCATCCTCTCCATATAACTCTGTAACCTCTGCACCAATTTTCATCAAGCCAAATTTTCCTGGCCTTTGCTGTCTTTATACAACACATTCTTTTTATCATACAGCTCTGGGTGCTGCTGAACTTGAATAATTAAGCTTCGTTCATTGAGAGAGGTTTTATTCTTTTTTGCCATCTCTCACACAAGACGAACACCAACACACTTCACCGCACCACACCACCCAATCCACCAACAGAAAAACCCACCACACCTCACCCACCAACAACCCAAAACCACACTGCCAACCAAATTCACCAAAGGCCAAACCCACCTCAGCCAAAACCCACACACACCCTCCCCACCACACACCCAAAACACCACGCAACCAAATTTCACCACAAGGCCAAACCACCTCCAGCCAAAACCCACCACACCAAAAGTCACCAACAACGCGACCCACCACACCCAGACCCACACCAAACCCAACAAACCACCCACTCTACCAAACCCAGACATCACACGCCCAACGCCTAAAATCCAAGTCACCCCCACACCCAAAATCACCCCAGCAAACCCACCTCAGCAAAACCCACCACCCCAAAATCAGCACAACCCACCACAACCAACCCACCCAACAGCCAACCCACACAAAACACCCCAAACCACACCCACAACACCACCAAACTACAAAATTCTCAGCACAGCTCCTTCACACTCCTTCCTAACGCCTCACTTCAACCACCAGAGGAAAAAACAGGAAGTGACATCACCAAAGCTATATTCTCAAAATTCGCCCAATCACATGCGATTCTCTAAACTTGGTATGCCTTAAAAAAAGGCGCCCTAGCTTACATGAGACGCGATTTTAAAAAACGCAAAAAAAGGTATCGCATGCTGAAAATCGTATACCGCGTTTTAAAATCGATCGCTTTAAAAATCCTAGGCTTAAAATGGTCTCGACGATTTACTTATAATCCGAAAAATCGCACTAAAAAAAAAGGGTAATCGCACACGCAATCCGCACCAAAAAACGCGCTAGTGTGGCTAGCCCTAACTGCCTGTCAAAAAGGGTCAAGTTTATCCTGAAGGACCTACACAGTACTGACCAATGCATAGAAATATAGGCTCTAGAAATCCCACTATCAGCAGTGCAGTTATGAAAATACCGAAGGAGCCCCTACAGTTTGAGATGAAGACCAATGGACTAAGGTTATCTGATACAGCTGAACTAATGGCCAGGACTCAGAAATAGCAGTCTAATTGGAGGAGATTACTACTGGAGTGTAGTTTCTGAAGAATAGAGAGACTGGGAGAAGCACTTGTTGCACTTGAATCTACCCTTGGATGGACTCTGCAAGGGCCAGTTCAGATATCTGGTGTACAGACACACAAATGTGGGAATTATGAACATATGTGTTGCAGATGAAGCACCTGTCTTCTCTCGCCAACTGCGAGCCTTTTGGAGTTAGAATCTTTAGGGGTTACTGGACAAAAGGCGAAACACCAAAATCAGAGGAAAAATTCTATAGTGTTCTCATCCACAATTAATTACACTGCAGGAAGGTACGTGACAGAAACTACCTTGGACGATCTAATTGACCAAACCTGGCGACAAACTTTACTGGGGCTAAGGCAGGTTTGTCGCTTGATGAGAAAGCTTTCAACAGATTTCCCTCTCTATCAACAGATACAATAATGTAATACAGGAGTACCTCCAGAGTACTGTTGAGATGTGAATGTAAATGAAACCCAAACTCAGGGAAATGCTGAGTTTACTTACCTCATCATGCAGTTATAAGAGAAGAAAGGCACAACTAAGTTGGAGAATTGTCTTTGATCATCTTCTCATGATAAAGGACAAGTATCACTTAACATTGCCTACTGACCTTTTCAAAATCCTGATCAATTCAGGACTTCACAAGATTGCATTGATGGCACGATATTACAAAGGCTTTCTACAAATCGGCGATTGCGAAAGGGACAGAGATTCAGTAAGATTCCTTTGGACTAATTGTATTCCAAGGCCTAGCCAGAACCATCCTTTTCGTGTTTTGAGGATGGCAAGTATTATTTGGGGCACTCACACCAGCCCATTTCTTCTGACAGCTACATCAACACCATTAAACAATATGAAAATACTCATCCTAGGACAGTCCAAGTTCTTAATCAATTTCTTTATGTGGATGACCTTATATCAGGAGTAGACACATTGGATGATGCCTATACCATACCTACAGAAGCAAGGGAAGATTATGCTTGTTGCAGGCATGGTTTCTCTGTGAAGGATTACAAACTCAAAAGATTAACAGTTTTAGATGGCAAGAGAACAAAAACTGAAACAAGGCTGCTTGATAATGGACCAGCAAGTTGCTGTAAGGTACTTGTGTCTCAAATGGAGAATAGAGACTGATGACTTTGTATTTGATCTACAGTCACTTTATCATTCCTAAAAGCCCGCATAATACAAAGAGGTGTGTTGATGACACAGCACGCATTTTGACCCTATTGGATTTTTATCACCATTTACAGTTAGAGTAAAGATCTTCTTTCAGGAATTATGGAACGTGGCATCGCTGGGATGAAGAGTACCACCAGACTTAACAATAAGTGGACTCAGTGGTGTTTAGAACTGCCAAGTTATAGGCTTTAGCATCCGCAGGCAATACTTTCAATGTCCCCTTATATTCAACTATTAAAATACATGTTTCAGTGTGCTAGTGAATCCGCTTTACGGAGCTGTTGCATATTTACAATATGATAGGAGGATTGTCTTCACATGCTTTGTTGCTTCAAAGTCACGAGTTGCACACCTTAAAAGGTTTACCACTGCCAAGATTAGAGGTGCTTGGAGCATTGAGTAGGTGCAAGATTAATGAAATATCTGCTAGATTGCCTAAGTATCCAGTCTATTCAACCTCATTGCAAATATAGTTGCAGAGATAAATCACTTAGTGGAACCAACAATGTGGTTCGCACTGTGCTGGTAGGGATAATCCTGCAATTTTCTAACGGGTGAACGTACAAGAGACTTAATAAACAATCAACTTTGGTGGCATGGCCAGACGGGCTAAAAGGTGCTCAATCAGAATGGTCACAACATTCCACAAATGCAACTAGTGTATTAGAACAATACAGATGCAGAATCAAATGACCAAGTGACTGTATATGTTAACTGTAATACGGATTATTCACATCTGACCCGTTTTTTCTAGAAGTTTAGTAACAACGTACTGTATATAGAATAAACTGCTTGGATATACAGATTTATTAAAACTCCAGTCGTCCCAAGTAAAAGAACTAGTGGAGAACTGTCTATGAAGAACATCTAGGCTATTAAGGCTGAAAGGTATTGGGACAAATTCTTCCCAAAATTATGAAATCCTCTGTCTTAATTCTGGTAAGAACTTCCTTACTACTCTAAAATAAAGAATAAGGGCTTCCACCCCCAAAACTATAATCCCCCCAACTACTGGCCCCACCATGTAGTGTGTGTAATCCTTACCTCACATCCCAGCTCCATAGGGTTCTCCGTAGTGCCACCCACAGTCCCCAAAACGCCCACCAGGAGGCAGCAGGTCCATATAGGACACTGCCTGTTCTGGCCTCCGGAGATTTTGGCCATGCGTACTGCAGCTCTTCTCCCCCCTCCTCTCCCTCCCTCTCCTCCGCTTTCTCTATCCCTCCCCCTAGCTCAAATCCCTTTATGGCAGCCTTCCCCCATGTCCCCCCAGCCCCAACCGAACAATTTTATTTTTAGAAGCCCCTGAATCTTTTACTTACTCTCCGCGTTTCCTACGCGGAAGTGAGCTGCCGGCACCCGCGTCGTGATTGGCTGCCGCTCTGCCAATCACAGACGCGGCTTGCGGTCCCCCCCCCTCTGCTTGCTTTCCTCGCAAGCAGAGGGCCGGAGCGCGTCGGAGAAAGAGGGAGGTAAGTAGATTTTGGGGGGCTTTTTAAAAAAAAAAATAATGCGGTTGGGCTGGGAGCCCATGGGGAATGAATTAAAAAATCAAATATTAGGGTGGACATGCTCTTTAAATCCATTTGTTGACAAGGATGGACTTTGTGTGTTGGTGGAAGGACACAAGGCAAACCTAACTGAGACAAAAAATGCTGGATATTGGCCGCTAAAGGGCGCCTTATCAGAACTTCAAGTGCAGTTTTCAGCATGAAAGGGTGATGCATTGGGTACAGGAAACATTAGCCCACACTTAGAGAGCAGTTTTTGGATAATAGACAAGACAGCTAGTAAAGTCCTGTTCTGAAAAATGTTATATATGTAGAACAATTTAATGTCAAGGCTGGGAGTGAACCCCAGCTCGACTCCCTGGGGGCAGAGTTTAGAGGGCCCCTCTATTTGAAGATCAGGGGTCGATTTTTGCAGGCCCTTTGTATTTGAAGGACAGAACATGTACAAGAAGACTTCCACTGCATTGTTTACTTGTTCGTCACAAGAGCTGTTCACTTAGAACTTGTTTCAGACAAGACAGCTGAAAACTTTATTAGCCTTTAGAAATGTATTGCCAGAAGGTGACTATGTAAGGTTGTATACTCAGACAATGTAAAAACCTTTAAGGATCTGACTTATCTCTTCAAGAACTATGGAAAACCCTTAACACTGCTTCCTTAAGGGCATGTCCCCCCCAAACTAATCCCCCCAACTACTGGCCCCATCATGTAGTGTAGGTTAATCCTTACCTCACATCCCAGCTACTCTAAGGTTCTCCTTGTAGTCCCCCCCAACAAGTCCCAAAACTGCCCACCAGGAGGATAGCAGAGTCTATAGGACTCTGCCTCCTACCTGGCCGCCGGAGAATTTGGCATGCGTACTGCAGCCCTTCTCCCTCTCCCTCCCTCTCAGGTTCCTCCCCCTAGCTTAAAACCATTTAGTTATAGGATTCTCCTGTCCCCCCCGCCCAACGCGTATATTTATTCTAGAAAAGCTCCCCAAACTCTTACCTTCCCTCTTTCCCCCGCCGAATGAACTCCCGGCAGCCGCGTCCGTGATGGCTGCCGCTCAGCCAATCGCAGACGCGACTGCCGGTCCCCCCCTCTGCTGCATTTTCTCGCAAGCAGAGGGCCTGCAGCGCGGCGGAGGAAAGAGGGGAGGAAGTAAAGTTTGGGCACTTTAAAAGACATAAATACGGTTGGGGCTGGGGGAACAGGGGCAATCATATATGAAATTAGATTTTAGGGTGACATACCCTTTAAGGGAGTTCTTCACAGAAAAAAGAATACTTGGAAGTTCATTGTTTGAGAGAGGTGCCTGGTGGGGAGATTCTGGAAAAACTTGTTCGATCTGAAAGACTGTCTTAAGAATACCTTGGGAAAAGCAATGTTATCCTTTGAAGAGCTCACTACAATTCTGACGAAGTTAGAGGCTGTTTTAAACTCTAGACCACTCCCTTTACTCACAGTGGATGTTCCGTTCTTCACCTTTAACACCAGGAAATTCCTTATTGGGCAACGCTTACGGCATTGCCACAACCCAAGGTTCCTACAGTTTTCTCACAAGAGTCATTATCAAAGAGGGAAAATACTGTCAAGTATTAGTAACAAAACTCTGGAACCGGTGGCGTAAAGAATATTTGTTGGACTTGTTGCTCACTACACCAAATAAGGAGAAGTGTGCATCTTCATTTAAGGTTGAGATTTGTGTGTTGATCACTTAAGACAAGATACCAAGACAAATGTGGAGGACTGGTAAAGTGAAACAGTTTTTTCCAGCAAGAGACAATCGCATTTGCTCTGTTCCTTGAGATAACCATCAGGGACTGTGCTGAGATGACCAATACAAGTTGGTCAGTACAAGTTTTTCTCTCTCATGTTCTGAAGCTGCATGTTTCCTAAGATAAGGTGAATAAAACTTCTGATATGAATCTGTTCAAATAAACTTATAAGCAACAAAGGATTGTGGACTACATCCCTCTGTGCCAGTAATCTGATTCCAAGAAATCTGGTTGGTTCATCTAACTCAAATACATGAGTTGTACTGTATAGTTGCAACATAGGTTAACGCAACTGTACAATGGTTTTGCAGTGGCTGCAATGGTTTCCTGAATGAACCGCACAGCTGCCACAACCTTATCCGATATCCCATAAGTGAGGCTTTTCTAGATTTTCGCAAAAATACTTGATTTAGCGAAGGTTGTGAGGCCCATAGTCTTTGTGGATTCCATGGTAATTCCTGTTTTCTTTATGATTTTAAAAAGCAAACAGCAGCATGTCAAGAGGTCCATAAAAAATGTAAAGAGTTAATTACCAAGCAGAGATTATATGTCATATGTAAGTGTATGATATGGCCCTTGCATGTTCTTCTCCTTTTTAGAATGACAACCACAGTTCTTTTTATGTGCGCCCACACATATTTTCATTGTTGTATTTAAATGGATGATGATATATAGCACTTAAGTTTTGGCGTTTTGGCTGATAACGCCCCGTGTATGGGCCCTTTATCACCCAAAATGGCCGCTCGTTGGAGATCCGCCTGGCGGTTTGGGCAACGATCCCAGGCACAAACAAGCATTTCAGCGATAAAGTGCCATATACTGCCGATTATTGGCTGAAATGGCTTTCGTTCACATCGTGTGTCGCGGGTCAGTTCCCCCCACATGGCATGTGTGTACGAACCTTTTGAGTACCATCTACCTCAATATTAACCATGACAGTGACCCAAATCTGTATACGTTATGAAAGAAAAACCATAAAAAACAAAGAAATGTAATCCAGCTATCCCGTTATTAACCGTGCAGTGATTCTATTTATAACTTGTACTAAATATATCAAATGTAAGCTGTACACTCAAATGTATACTATTAAAGCTGTGAGGTAACCCCTTAACTTTCACATCCTAAACAATAATAATTCAGGTATTGTGGGTACTTTAATAGTACCAATTGCTGTTAGTTATGCAGTTATAATATCCTTAACCAATCTTTCTCTTTCACCAGAAGGGGTCCTCCCTTCAGCAAGTGTTGAGGTGAAGAGCTTATCAGTTATTACACTGATGCAATATGGAATTTTTATTTTGTGTCAACTTTTTTTGGCGTAACTATGCATTGAACAGCTACAGATATACTTACACGAAAATTAGAAATGAAAATATCACTCACCGTGATTTCGATTCCCATCACCATAAAGGCAGCATTTCACTAAAGAGTTAACTCCTCCCCCAACTGTTTGGACAGAAATCATCATTAGTCCACCCTCACCAATTCCTCCTTATCTTAATTACAACTGCAACGAAAAAACAGGAACAATATACAGGGCAGGCAATAGTGAATGGCTGCCATTTATGGTGACTGGAAAAACCAAATCACGGTGAGTGATATTGGTTCATTTCTAATTTTCCCCCACAAATGGCAGCATCACTAAGGACATGCCAAAGCTAAGAAATAGGGTGGGCTAGACATTCTCATGCTGTGACACACCACACTTTATTATACAGAATGTACTGATTGCACACTCTCCTTCCAAATTTTGCATCTCTGGATGAAAGTACATTAAGTTTATATGTTTAACAAATGGTCTTCACTGAAGACCATCTGTTTGATCACAAAGTTCTTTAATAGAAGATCAGCATGCCAGGCCCAGGAACAATGCTATGGCTTGTGTGAGTGAGCTCGTAACCCCCCGTGGAACATCTAACCTCTTTTTGTATAAGCTTTCTAAATACATGCCCGTACCAACTACTCAATGTCTTCTTTGAAGGTGACTGAACCTTTCTCCGAACATTTGGTATCACAAACAATCTTTCAGAGTTTCTCTAGGTTCTTGTTCTCGCAAGGTAATCTTAAGCCTAACCAAGTCTATAGTATGCCAGCTTGCCTCTCTTTTTGATTGCGGTTTTGGACAAAGGAAGGCAGGGTGAACTGTAGGTCCTGTGGAATTCAGAGATCACTTTAGGTAAAAACTCAAAGAAAGGTCTTAACCTACTTTGTCTCCAAATCACTGTGTCTGAGGATCTGCTGCCAGGCCTCCTAGTTCTCCCATTCTCCAGTTATTGCCCAAGGAAAATAACTTTAAGAGTATCCACCATAGTGAAATAGTCTCCAATGGCTCAAAAGGCAAGTAGTAAGAACGTCTAATACTACGGCAAATCCCATGTGGTACGTTGGAGACTTTCTAGGTCTGACATGTAAAAATGATTGAAATTTTCTAGTATCTAATATTGTTAGATATTTCGATTATTGTTATATGTGGACCATTTCGTAATCTTAAGAAATTCAATGATCTCAGATGGAAAACCTGGGACAGATGTTTCTAATCTTGGTTTTGCAGGTGCCCCTGCATCAGACCAGCCTGATTGATGTGATTTTTATTGGTTTCGTCTACTGACAGCGACAGGAGAGAGGGAACCCATGGTCTTCTTGGCCAAGCTGGAATGATCACTATCACTTCTATTTGTCTTGATAAATCTTCAGAAGCGATGTCATATAAGGAAAAAGGTGGAAAAAGATAGCTCAGTCTCCATTTCAAAGATTGACTCAATATGCGTTCCCGGCCAGAGATCTCGGACCTGAAGGTACGGGTATGAACCTTTTGCCTTGCTGTTCTTGTCTTCCATTAAGTAAATCTGGGGTTCCCCCATCTTCAGACTAAGTCTAAAATTTTCTTACCCTAGGCTCCATTTGCCTGATCTATGTCTTGTTGGCTTAAAAGGTAATTGCAACAAAGAGCTTTAGATTTTTCTGAGCCCAGGAGAAGATGGGGCTACCCCTCGTACAGAAGATTTACAACTTCTTGTCCTTCCCTGTTATTGTTTACCTTACAATTGTCTGTTTTCACTACTACATCTTTTCTTGTAGTTTCTTCCTTGAAAGCTAAGTTTAGCTCTAGCTTCAGCAAATTGATTTTTTCCTCTATTTGGCAAAGATCTTGAGCCGTTCATGTCTTGCATGTCAACCCCCCACCCCAGCTGGTTCTGACGCGTTGGTTGTCAGAAATTTTGTGGACCTGATAAAGTGAGTCTTGTTGCAGGTTCTCTCTCTCATGACACCACCATCTTAGCTCGTTTTGATGGCATCTGGAAGTCTATAATTAACATTTCCTCATCTTTAAGGTGACACCCTTACATTTTTGACAGGAGGAATGTTGTAAAGTTCTCATGTGCCATCTGGTCATTTTATCATTGGAATGGCGCTGACATCAACCCAGACCCTGAAAAGAGTCTCACGAGACCTTGGAACGCTCTCTGCTATGTTGTACCTTGAATGTATCTTCTCCATTTTCTCTATGGTGATAGATACACAGATTTTTTGATGTCTGAAAACGGTCCCGAGAAATTATGTCTTGAGAAGGTGAGAGCTTGCTCTTTTCTTTTCTTTCGTTTATACCCAGCTGTGTTCTCTTTGAATAGATCACCTATCTTGTATGTAGGTTAACTGCATGTCTTGTGTCGCTACCACCACGATCGTCCGGATAGTGGAAAACTGCGATACCGGTTTGTTATATTAGGCCCTAATTTTACCAAGACTTTTGTAAAACTCTTGGGACTGGGATAGTCCGAATGGCAGGCTTGTAAACTGCCAATGACGGCCTCCCACCTTGAAGCGAAGAGGTATGGAATATGGAAAATGGCATCTTTAAGTCTATGTTTGTTAACCAGCAACGTTTTCCGATTACCTTCATTATGATTGTAAGATTCCATCTTAAATATCTTTCTTTTAAAACAATGTATTTAGGTAATGCAGATCTAGAACAGGTCTGAGTGCCCCTGATGCCTTTTTTTACTAGAAACACTTTGTAGAAACCCTCTTTCTTTCTTCAGGATGAACTGGTTCTATCACTTCTGACACTCTAATTGTGTCATGTTGGTTTAAATGATTGAAGTCCTTTACAAAATGGTCTGTTCTTGGAAAATAACAAAACGAATCTTGAAACCTTCTCTATTCCGGACATGCCCACTTTCCGTAATACTTTTGATCCAGTGTCGTAAAAAAGGGTTAACCTTCCTCCCACCTGCACTTGAATCTGCAATACCCTATGGTCGAAAGGAACGTTCCGCCAGGTTCATACTTTTGTGCCCTGAAATAGGCTTTCCGAATTTCCCAGTTGACTGTCTAAGGCCTCTGCCTGGTCTGTAAGTCTTTGAAGATCTAAAGACCTATCCTTTGGCTGGTACTCAATGCAACACTTTTTAAGCTCTTCTATCTTCCTGTAGAAGAAAGAGACTTTTCCCTCAGGAGGCTCTGCTGATTATTTCATTCATCGAGCTTCTCTCCAAAAGTTCTCTTCAAATGCGCCTGCAAAAATTGGCTTAGAGGTTGAATCTGCCGACCACGGTCTTAGCCATAACGTCACTGAAAAGCCATAGCTCTGGCTGTAAAATGTACCATATCGATGGCTCTATTATTGATTTATTGACACATCAAAATGATTCGCCTGAAAATCTTCCCCCTCATCCTGTGACTACACACTCAAAGGGAGCCTGACTCCTCCGATAATTCCCCTTCCGGTATTCGCCTCCGAAATCAGTTGTCTGAAAGAGAAGCGCCGAGGTCTCTTTTAGCTGACCCTCCTTGACTGCTTGCACCACCGCCATCTTTAAGGGACACTAAACTCCCCCAAATGCTGGACTATAAAGCTATGCCATCCGTTTGTATTATTTAACAGGGGGTGAGAATGCTTATTCTCACCTCCCTGTGAATAATTTTACGCTCGGGGTACCTTGAACTTACTACAGCCGATACTCCTGCAAGCCGTTCCTCACTGACAGCAGCCCTGTCCGACCGCGTGCCCTATCTTAGGGCGCTCGTGCCAATACAAAGATAGGGCGCCGATCATAAGAACAGCTGTTCTGTGCAGGAGCGGCTTGCGAGTGGATCGGGGTAAGGTAAGTTCCAGGTTCCCTGAGCAACTATTATTCAGGGAGGTGAGAATAAGAGGCTGAAAAGAGATGATGCAAACAAGGTTAAATGTACAGCTCACAATCCCTCGGAGTGACCCTTACTCACCCACCAGACTCCATTCTGGAGATTATGAATCCAACAAAGTGTTCTCATGGAAGAGACTCTGTATTCGGGGGAGCAGAAAGGAGGGAGGAAGCAAGTTCCGAGAATTAATAAATATCTCCCCTTAAACAACTTAGGAAGAGGTCCTGTTCGTATTTGGGGAATAATAATAATAGTAATTAATAGTAAAAAACACAAATAATCTATGATGGATACCTCGGGAGATGGAACAATTACAATAGTAATACTAACTGGAGTAAGAGAAGATGAGACCCGAAGAGAGATAACCAGAGTTATAGAGCCCCTCTCCCTCCAATTATCGGAACAGATAGATAATTTTCAACAGTGAGAATCATTCTTGGAACGGGAGTCGTCTTTTTTGGGGATGGGAAGAGAGAAAGAAGCGGGAAGGGGGGGGGGGGGAAGATTTGGGGAAGACCAAAGTTGGCAATAAGGGATCATGGCAGAAGAAGGAAGGATGTGGACAAGAGCCAGAAAAGAAAGGAAAGGAACCCACTATGGAAAAAGACAAGGTAGTGGGAAACAGACAGCAAGCACTAGAAGGAATTATATCAAAGAGGAATTAAATCTAAAGGGATTTTAATTTATCCAACAGAATTTTTAGATGTCAGAAAGCCTCTCTTTTGGAAGGGGATTGAATTTGCCCCCAAACAATCTGCTATAAATTCACGTCTATGTAGGTCTCCGAAATTTATGAGATCTCTTAGTTTAAAAAAAATACTTTCTAAATATTGAAAAAAATAAAGAATTAAAAATTTAACAGTCCCTAAATGCCAAGGGTTTGTTATCCTTCATACGAGATTAAATGCCACCACCACTTATAGTTAACTAATGCCTGTGTCCATTACAATACCTCATTTAGACCAGGTCTGTTTTTAACCCAGTGGGGTACTAGGCACCTCAGTGGAACTTCTTGGAGCTATGGTGGAAAGAGATTAAAAAAAAAAAAATTAGATTTCAAGGATAAGAAATATAATGATAATCTGACTCATCAAGAGAAAAGGTACTGAAGGAGCTGAAAAAAGATAGGGATAAGTGATCCATGCAGCAGATAAGGGGGGGGAATAGTAATTCAAATAGAGAAATATAGGTAAAGAGGCATTTCAAAATGGAAGATACAAATACGTATAAGAAAGTGGGATACAATTCCATAAATAACATTAATGACCTCCTAAAGGGGTCCTCCAGATGGCTTGGGAGAAAGGTTTATATCTAAAAAAGAATTTGAATTTTTGTGGATATCTAAACCCAAACTAACCAATATTTTTATCACCTCCTAAAATTCACAAGGTCTGGAGGATCCCCCAGGGAGACCGATTATATCGGGGATTAATTTATCCAGTTTGTAGATTTTTTTCTGGCACCGATTGTAAGGAGACTACCATCGTACTAAGGATACGATGGAGGTCATCACTTCGTTACATCGGAATCGGGTTATTTCTAGTTACTCTTGACATAACCTCATTGTACTCTGGTTATCCCTCATGAAGAGGGTAAAGAGGCCTCTAAATACTTTATACTAAAAGATGGTGCATTTAGTGAAACATGGTAGATTTTTTGATTATATGTATTGACTTATCCTGTGTAATAATTGCTTTACGTTTGAAGGTAACCACTACATCCAAAGAACTGGGACTGAATGGGTACAGTTTTTTGCGCCCGTTATGCTGGATTGTATGTGGGGTACTGGGAAGATAAGTGCATCTGGGGTGCCAATAGACACACTAATTGTCTGTATTGGAAGAGATACTAGGTGACTCCTCCTTATTGGGAGTGGCACCCCAATGCATTAGAGAAATATCTTACATATATCAACCAATCAATGACCATTTAAAATTTCAGAACAGCTAAGCCAGAAATATAATCTTCCTGTCCTCAAAATGAGGCAGGGGATGGGAAACTTTTCACTGCACCTTTAAGGAGGTCGATAGTAACACCTATATACTTTAATAGTGCTCATAAACATCCTGGCTGGAGAGGAATAAACAGGGCAGATCGCAGATTGAGGAGGAATTGCCTCCAATATGGAAAGGTTATAGAACAAGCTTTTTGTTGGCAAAAGGTTTAAGGAAAAGGGATACCCTGGAAAATGTATGGATAAGGCGATTGAAAGGGCTAGCAAAACTATCAGGGACAGCTTACTTAAACCTAAAGAAAGAAAAAAGTGGGGAATAAGTTCAAAATAAACCAATGGTAATATTGGATTATAATAAGGATAGTGGCAAAATAAGGAATATCTTCAAGAAACACTGGGCCATCCTACACATGACAAGAATTACAGGAATTATAGGAAAGAATCCCAGTATAATTTATAGAAAACCGAATACTGTGAAAAATATTTTGTCTCCCAGCCTTTTACCTAGGCCTGAGAATGCAATAAGTAGAGACATTGGTATGAATATCCTTAAAGGGATGTTTAAATGTGGAAAATGTGTAAATTGTCGGTATATGGGGATGGGAAGGGAAATATTCATATTAATAAAATTGAGCACAAATGGACCACATTTTACATTGTCAGTCCCAAATGTGGTCTATGGATAATGTCCATGTGATAGGTATTTAGGAAAACACGTAGAAAACTCACCGTAAGAATAGGGGAGCAAGGAGGGCTATTACCTCCTAAGTAATTGTAAACACGAACTTAAGAATGCAGTTTGCACGAACATCAATGGTTCTAATAACAACAATTTACCAACTATGGGGCACTTTCCATATTATATGAGCACTTTAAGGTTAACATTCCTCATCTTTTGATGGACAATGTTATGGCACTGGGGGGGTTGAACAAAAATTTTGCAGTAAGGGGGGTGATGGGGACAGAGAGTTGTTAAAACTGAGCAAACGTCTTATATTTACTTACTCCAGTATGCAGCCGAAAGGCTTGAATGATCAAATGGAACTGCACACTTTTCTATAACAAGAAAGTATATAGAAGATATTACCTGTATCCCACTTTATCTTCTAATTAGTATTTGGACTTAATCTTTTTTCTTAATATCTAAATAATATACATATAGAATTTTTCCGGATTATCATTATTGAAGGAAGTTCTGTATGTATTACAATGTAAAGACAATTTCTATTTACAATTTCAGTTTCTATTTCTTCCCTTAAAATGGTTAATGTTGCCTTTATTGTTAACAGCTTTTTTCCCGGGAATTAATATGTGACAGTGGCAATAAGAAATTCCCCTTTAAAGAGTTTAATGTGATTTAATGTTGTTCTCATGGTTAACACCGCTTATAATACTATAATAATACACATAGAATTGCCGGATTATTATATGAAGGTAGTTCGTATGATATGAAGATAGTTTCTATTTTTCGGAACTTCAGCAATCCTCTCACCTAGACTTTTGTTTTAGGAATTTACTTTCAGCTGGAAGGCTTGATCCATTGGATGACTTTTACTCATAGGTTGCTTTTACTTATATGGTTGCCACCCTTGGACGCGTGTTTTTTATTCACAGTTATTGCTTGCTATCCATGAGACTATGTAACTACACTTTTTTGCCTTCCTCTGGATCAACAGTTAGCAGGAATGAGGATATTGCTAGATGGGTTGGACTGGATGGACGTATGTCTTTATTCAACCTCAAATACTATACTATACTAAGCTTTTGTGGCATTTTATAGTGATTCTTTGTATATACTTGTAGCTGGCCAGCTTTATATTGTATTGTGCAGTCTTTTGATAAATGTTTCTTCTATATATAATTATAGTGTTTAGCAGTTTTTGTGTTCTTATTCACCAGCAGGGTAATATTTTTTTCTGTTAAAAATAAAAACTCACCAGGGACACAGAAAGCAAGACCCCCCGACGCGAAAACTAACATTCCAGCAGCACCGCACGCCAAAACAGAGACCCGCTCTGTCTACAACTTCCTGTTTAAATAAAGTTTATTGAATACACTGATGAGCTAACACGTCCGGCGCACACACAGAGCCACACCTATAAGAAGACGTGGAAGAAGGGAGACACTAGAACAAGGCCACGCTACCGGAAACGAAACCGGAAGTTACAGGCGCGTGGCAAGCTGACAACAAGACTGCACACAGCCTTCCCACTGCCAAAGCAGGTACACACTGGTTGGTCCTATACCCAGGACTCTCCCCACAGGCATAACCTGAGTTAGCCACGGAAGAGCTTCAGAGAGGAAGAGGGGAAGAGCCTCTGGACAAGGCCATCATGGCCAGGTAAGCCTGTAGTGGACAGGAAAAAGGAACCGTGTGAGGGTGGACTTATGATGATTTCCTGTCCAAGCAGTTGGGAGGAGTTAACCCTTTAGATTGCTGCCATTTGTGACTGGGGAAAGTGGATGCATATCCTAAGTTGGTGTCACGCTCCCAAGATGGGTGCTGCTGCAAAGCATGTGAAGACTGAAGTCGCAGAGATCAGGTTAACCAGTTTATTTCCACCACCACACACAGTGAAAGGGTAATAATACTATATAGAAAAGACTAAAGAAAAGACTAGGCTACACAATGACTAAAGACATGACTAGGACTATATACAAATGATTAAGTTATGAACAGAAAACATAGCTGGGAACTGGAACAGGCAAGGAAACGGACTGGGACTGGAAACAGGGCAAGGTATGGAATGATGAGAGCAGCAACAATAAGCGATGATCTGGCAAGGATAGCTGAAGACTGATAACAGGTGAATGTGCTGAGAGATACTGTAATTGTCCAAAAAGTGAACGGACTGCTGCTGGTGGAAGTGTAGTTCATGAAAAAAAGGTAGCTGAGGGTCGCACCCTCAGCTACCTTTTTTCCTGCAAAACCATGGGTTCCTAAGGGAAGAACCTACAGAGGTGTCTGCACCCACATTGGGTAGAGTGCACCTCCACCATTGTTTATCTTGCTTAGTAGTTCATGAGCCAGCGGAGAGAACAAATAACAGACATCTAGTGGTGAAGATTGGAATGCCAGGAACAAAGAACAGCGACACTAAGATTAATCCGGAACACAAACAACGACACCCAGAGGTAACATTTGGCACAGCAGGAGATCCTCACATTACCCCCCTCTTCAGGAGCGGCCTCCAGATGCTCCACAATGGCCCAACCCTCCATGAGCAGGAAAGAGGGTTGTCACCAACCAGACAAGAACATTCCACCACCAGGATCTCCCGAGCCCAGCTCATGCCAAATACCAGCGCCATCACCCAGAGTCTGAAGAAACCAATAAAGGCTGTTATAGGTGGTACTTTGAACCAAGCGAGGTTGGTAGTCCCTTGACTACACCAACAACCCAGGCTCCAATAGGATACTTGCATGCTTGTCAGGGTGTTTACCACTGACCTGGAGCATGGAAATTACCCAAGAGGAATGGAATCTTATGCAGACTCCAATCGCCCTCGGTAACCACCAGTACTGGGTGTATTAGAGTGGTAACAATAAGCCTCTGGACACCTTCATGGCAACACACCTCCAAGCCAGCCATGGACAACAGAACCAGGACAGACAACTCAGGTGACTCTACCAGCAAGATGGCAATAGGGGTGGAACAGAAGACCGAGAGCCCTCGAAAGACTGGAACCCCCCGGGCAACATAGAGTCTCTGGGAATAAGGGTCATCTCAGCAGCCTGTAAACGGGCTGGCCAGATGTGGTCGTCACAGCAGACTGGAAACTGGGCTGGACGATGTGGTCATCACAGGGGACTGGATACTGGGCGGACAGATGTGGTCTACACACAGGGGACTGGATACTGTGCTGGACAGATGTGGTTTTCACAGGGGACTGGATACTGGGCTGGACAGGCGAGTCATCACAGCAGACTGGATATTAGGCTAGACAGGTGAAGTCATACAGCAAACTGGATACTAGGCTGGACAGTGAAGTCATCACAGCGTACTGGATACTAGACAGGACTGGGGTCGTCATCTCGGCAGACAGAATGCTAGATGGGACTTGGGTCATCATCTCGGCAGACAGAACACTAGACAAGATTGGGGATGTCATCTCGGTAGATGGAACACACTGGACAAGACAGGAGAAGTCATCTCGGTAGACTGGACACTGGACAAGACAGGAGAAGTCATAGGAAAAAGATCTGAAAGTTGTGAATTTGAAGGGACAAGGTCTGCAGATTGTACATGCAAAGTCAGAGTATCTGCAGGCTGTGGATGCAAGTCAGTTCGTTAAAGGGATCAGCAGACTGGATGCAAAGGCAGTTTGTTAAAGGGATCGGCAGACTGGATGCAAAGACAGTTCGTTAAAGGGATCTGCAGCTTGGATGCAAAGACAGTCCGTTAAAGGATCTGCAGAATGTGGGTTCAGGGAACTGCAGACTGTGGCGTTAAAGGTAATCATTAAAGGCATTATGTCTAGAAAATAAAAATCAAATCATAATTACCGTGATTTTTGGTTCCCAGTCAGTCTGTATGGCACATTCACCAATGGGTTAATCTCCATATCCACCCCCATGGACAGAAACTAGTTAATCTATTTAAACCTCCCCTTCCATTCCAAGAGCTGAAAAACATACTCACAGGGCGAGTTGCAGGTGAATGTTGCCATACAGACTGACTGGGAAACCAAAATCACGGTAATTATGATTTTGATTTTCCCCAATCATATGGCAGCATTCACCAATGGGATATACCACCTACCAAAACAAGAGGGAGGGAGACAGATTGATGCTTAAATAATAACCACACATTTATTCTTGCAGGACAGCCTGCAAAACTTTCTTTCCAAATTTTGCCTCTTGAGAGGCCATAATTCCATGCTTCACAAAGGTTCTGGCCAAAGACCATCTGGCCATTCTACAAACTTTGTTGATCCCAACTTCAGCCTGCATAGCCCACAAGAAGCCAGGCCCTGGTGGAATGGGCCTTGAGACGTAAGGGGACCTCTTTACCTTTCAGTGTATAGGCTTTTTTAATACAGGAAACAATCCAAGAGCTTAACGTAGGGGCTTGACCTCTCCTTGACCCATAAGGAATTAGAAACAAGTGGTCTGACTTCCCCAATTCCTTTGTACGGACACGATAAATTAAAATTGCCCTGACCAAGTCCAATGCATGTAAGGCTGATTCACTTTCTGCTTTTGGATCAGAAAGTCGGACATGACCTTGGGAAGGAAATCAAACAAAGGTCTGAGTCTAACTCTGTTCTCTAGAATCACTGTACTGGAGGCTTAGAGGAGAGAGCCCCCGCTCTCCCACACGACAGGCTGATGTTATGGCTACCAGGAAGATTAATTTAATGGTCAAGAACCAATCTGGCTGTCTCCAAAGATTCTAAAGGTGGAGCAGTGAGGATTTGAGGACTAGAGAAAGATCCCATGCCGGAAGACTAGGTCTTCTAGGTTTTACTTATCATGGCCTGAAAGAACCTTTTCACTATATCGCTCATAGCAAAGGATTTTCCCGTAAGAAAGTAATTGCTGACACTTGAGACTTTAAAGTCCTGACATGCAGATTCTTCTGCAACCTAAGTAGAGGAACTTTAATACATCTGCTGGTCTAGGATGAAGACATGAAATTTTCTTCCTCTGCCACACTGGTGAATTTTTGCCATATCTTAAAGTACTTATGAGAAGTTGATGACTTCCTTGGTTTCAATAAAAAACCATCAGATCACTGTTAAATCCGAACTTTTCTAGGCTTCTCATTTCAAATGCCAAGCCATCAGTGACAGATGTTTGAAATCTTGACAATGAATCGGCCTCTGAGTCAGGCAACCTGGGAAGAATGGAATAGGCATCGGCTCATCTACTGCTAGAGACATTAGAAGTGGAAACCAAGGCCTCCTGGGCCAAGCCGGAATCACTGCTATCACATCCATCCTCCTCCTTCTGTTTGACAACACCTGGAATATTTTCACTGAGACACTGGACAAGGCTGGAAACAGATGAAGCACTGGAGACTGGACAAGGCTGAAAACAGACATAGCACGGAGACTGACAGGCTGGAAACAAGCGTAATGATGAAGACTGGACAGGACTAAATTGCACATGGAAATATTTTCTTTTGGGTTTGGATTTATGTTTTAGCTTAGCAATTGGTATAGACAGGGATTTAGGAGTTTTAGAGGCAGTTGTAACATCAATTAACCAGGCTTAAAGTAAAGGGTTAACCTCTAACTGGGTATAGATTCCCTGAGAGACAATAGACTGGACTGAATCTATACAGCTCATTATATTTCAAACCTATGATTACTAAACTGCTCTGTAAAGTAATCTAGATCCTCCATGAATAGACAGAGAAAGTATTCTAGGTCATCTGGGTGAAAAGAAGTAAGAAAACATCAGTGGGATACAGAGAGGGAGCTTATCCTACAGAATGTTGAATAATGGTTCAACAAAATCACCTTCATAGCGACCCTCGTTAACAAAATCCTGCACCCGGCTAATCAGCTCCAACAAGATTTTCTAGAATGGTCAGAAAAAGACTGTCTGCACAATTTCTCAATCAAGGTTAACCAGTATAATATAAACACCAAACACACAGTGAAATGGTAATAATACTATATACAAAAACTAAGAAAAGACTAGGCTATACACAATGACTAAAGAGGTACTGAGGACTATATACAAATTACTAAGATAATTGTCCAAAAAGTGAAATGTCCTGCTGCTGGTGGGAAGTGGTAGTTCATGAGCCGGAGGACAGAAAAAGAACAGACATCTAGGGTGAAGATTGGAATGACAGGAACAGAAACAGCGACAACTAGAGGTGATATCTGGACACAAAACAGCAACACCCAGAGTAACATTTGGCAGAGCAGGAGATCCTCACAGTAGATCCCAAGGGCTGCAGCCACGGGAAAGGGAGGAACGGAAGCCTGACTACTCCTATCTCAAAGTGGAATGGGTACGTATTTTGTGCTCTTAACCCTAGCAGTTTATGTCCTTATCCTGGTTACTTTCAACTGAAGGAAAAATAGTATAAAGTCAATAAATGTGTCCTTTAAAGTCACAGAATTGACATTTTTTAGCATTATATTAACTTTTTGTTATTCGTGTCTACGGTTTAAACTTTACATATGGACAGCAGTGAAATCTATATTGGATTATCAGCACCTATACAGCATCTGTGTTCCTTTATGCTCTTATTGAGGGAAGGATCAAAATCTATTAAAAAACAAATGTGCATAGATCACTCACACAAAAAAGTGTTTTGGATGAGGCCACTACAGCCCACAGGAACGCGTACATTACACTATGGAAGTGCATCGATTGAGGAGAAATAGTGATCACATGCACTGCCAAAGCGGATTAAAATGCAATGCACTAAAGTGGCCAGCTCCATTGCCTTCACACTAGCTTTTAAAAGGAATCAGATCACGCTTAAAAGCACTAGTGTGGCAAGCCCTAACTGTCCAACTAACATTCATTCAAACCCTTAAAGGGCATGTCCACCCCCAAAACTATAATCCCCCCCAGTAATGCCCCATCATGTAGTGTAATAAAATCCTTACCTCACATCCCAGTTCCATATGGTTCTCCTGTATACCCCCCCGAAGTCCCAAAAACTGCCCACCAGCAGGATAGCAGAGTCCATATAGGACTCTGCCTCCTATCTGGCCTCCAGGAGAAGTTTGGCATGCATACTGCAGCCCTCCTCCCCCTCCCTCTCCCTCCCGATTAGGATCCCCTCCCCCTACCATAAAACCCTTTAGGTATATCATTCCCCCTGTTCCCCCAGCCCCAACCGCTATATTTGTTATTTTAGAAAGTGCCCCAACTTTGCTTACCTTCCCTCTTTCCTCCCCGCACTGAACTCCTGGCAGCCGCGTCCGTGATTGCTTACATTTTCTCGCAAGCAGAGGGCCGGCAACGCAGCGAGGAAGAGGGGAGGTAAGTAAAGTTTTGGGGCCCTTTCTAAAATAACAAATATAGTGGTTTGGGGGGGGGGACAGGGGGAATGATATATAAAATTTTTAAGGGTGAACATACCCTTTAAGCTGGTACACCCCATAAATAATTCGGCCCGACATTTCAGTGTTTCAGTCGGTCAGGCTGAATTATTGTATGGCGGCTCCGACTGGCCACCGTTCGTTCGTGCAAATCGGATGAAAGCACGATAGGACAGGTCGGAAATCCACAACCGATAGTGAGGTCCTCTACGGGCGTACCGACATTCCTTCTGGCCGACTGGTCTGAAGCCTCGATTGATTGGCTAGGAAGTGGTGACGTATTTTGCTTCTCTCGCCAGTGTGCTCTTAAACCTAGCAGTTTATGTCCTTATCCTGGTTACTTTCAACTGAAGGAAAAATAGTATAAAGTCAATAAATGTGTCCTTTAAAGTCATAGAATTGACATTTTTTAGCATTAATTATAACTTTTGTTTATTCGTGTCTAGGGTTTAAACTTTACATATGGACAGGCAGTGAAATATACAGCACCTATACAGCATCTGTGTTCCTTTATGCTCTTATTGTGGGATGTATGGTCTGTCATACACCATGTACGGTCTGTCATACATATCGGTCTGTCATACACCATGTATGATTTGTCATGCCCCTGCGTGGTCTGTCATGCCCCATGCCGGTCAGTCATGCCCCATGCCGCTCAGTCATGCCCCATGCGCGGTCATCATGCCCCATGCGCGGTCATTCATGCCCAATGCGCGGTCAGTCATGCCCCTGTGCGGTCTGTCATGCCCCATGTGCGGTCTGTCACACACCATGTACGGTTTGTCATACACCATGTACGGTCTGTCATACATACGGTCTGTGATACACATGTATGGTCGTCATGCCCCATGTACGTCTGTCTACATGTACGTTCTGTCATGCCCCATGTACGTGTCATGCCCCATGCGCGGTCAGTCATGCCCCATCATTCATGCCCCATGCGCAGTCTGTCATCCCCCATGCGCGGTCTGTCTTGCCCCATGCGCGGTCTGTCATGCCCCATGTGCGGTCTGTAGCACCATGTACGGTTTGTCATACACCATGTACGGTCTGTCATACATAAATGGTCTGTGATACAACATGTACGGTCTGTCATGCCAATGTACGGTCTGTCATGCCCCATGTACGTTCTGGTCATGCCCCATGTACGTCTGTCATGCCCCATGTACGGTCTGTCATGCCCCATGTACGGTCTGTCATGCCCCATGTCGGTCTGTCATACCACGTGTACGGTCTATCATACATAAATGGTCTGTGATAAAACATGTACGGTCTGTCATGCCCCATGTACGTTCTGTCATGCCATGTACGTCTGTCATGCCCATGTATATGGTCTGTCATGCCCCATGTACTGTCTGTGATACACCATGTAAGGTGTTCATACCCCATGTACGGTCTGTCATGTCCCATGTAAGGTCTGTCATCCTCCATGTAATGTCTGTCATGCCCATGTACGGTTGTCATACATGTACGTTTTCATGCCCATGTACGTCTCCATGCCCATGTACGTCTTCTATCATGCCCCATGTACGTTCTATCATGCCCTATGTACGGTCTGTTATGCCCCATGTATATGGTCTGTCAACCCCATGTACGGTCTGTCATACACCCATGTACGGTCTGTCATACATAAATGGTCTGTGATACAACATGTACGGTCTGTCTGCCCATGTACGGTCTGTCATACCCCATGTAAGGTCTTCATACCCCTGTACGGTGACTCGGCCTGTCATACCCATGTACGGTCTGTCATGCCCCATGTACTGTCATCATGCCCCATGTAAGGTCTGTCAGGTCCCATGTAAGGTCTCTCATACACCATGTAAGGTCTGTCATACCCATGTACGGCCTGTCATACCCCTGTACGGTCTGTCTACCCCATGTACGGTCTGTCATGCACCATGTAAGGTCTGTCATACCCCATGTACGTGTCTGTCATGCCCCATGTACGGTCTGTCATACACCATGTAGTCTGTCATACACCATGTTAAGGTGTGTCATACCCCATGTACGGTCTGTCATGTCCCATGTAAGGTCTGTCATCCTCCATGTATGTCTGTCATGCCCCATGTACGGTCTGTCATACATGTACGTTCTGTCATGTCTCATGTACGTTCTATCATGCCCCTATGTACGTCTGTTATTACCCATGTATAGGTCTGTCATACCCCATGTACGGTCTGTCATACATAAATGGTCTGTGATACAACATGTCGGTCTGTGTATGACAGACCGTACATGGGGCATGACAGACCGTACATGTTGTATCACAGACCATTTATGTATGACAGACCGTACATGGGGTATGACAGACC
>JAACNH010002920.1:0-33531 GCA_019447015.1 Hymenochirus boettgeri
CTTATTGCATTGGTGTTAGTGCACATACCTTATTGCATTGGTGTTAGTGCACATTACTTATTGCATTGGTGTTAGTGCACATACCTTATTGCATTGGTGTTAGTGCACATCTCTTATTGCATGGTGTTAGTGCCATCCCTTATTGCATTGGTGGTTTGTGCACATTACCTTATTGCATTGGTGTTAGTGCACATATCCTTATTGCATTGGTTTAGTGCACATACCTATTGCATTGGTGTTAGTGCAACATACCTTATTGCATTGGTGTTGTTACATCTATAAAATACTCATTTAGCCAGACTAATCATTACAATGGCAATATCTTGTGTGATCCAGTAAGAATTAATAAAATTATATTTTGATACATTTAGAAAACCAAATCCCTTTACGCTTACGTGCATTTGTGATGTTTTATAGCTACGGCTGTTCTGGTAAAAACTCTAATAATGGACGTCACATGCAATGTAAGCTGAACCCGAGAGTAAATATGGTTACACACCTATTGTTTGTCTTTATGTGTTCAGTCTCCTGATTGCAGTAAAACACAAAAGCAAAGAGCAGGAAATGTCCGCTGGCACATCCTTGTACTTAGTTACTCAATATGCATCTCACATTCCAGCAGGACTGCAGCTGCACCTTTCTACCTCTTAAGGGCCAGGGACACTGCTACAGTTCTCTCGTCACCTCCCTTACATCGATTATGTCGTTCTCTGTCACCTCCCTTACATCAAGATTATGTCATTTCTCTGTCACCTCCCTTACATCAAGATTATGTCAGTTCTCTGTCACCCTCCCTTACATCAAGATTATGTCAGTTCTCTGTCACCTCCCTTACACCAAGATATTTCAGTTCTCTGTCACTCCTTACCCAGATTATGCAGTTCTCTGTCATCTCCCTTACTACACCAAGATTATGTCAGTTCTCTGTCACCTCCCTTACACCAAGATTTGTCATTCTCTGTACCTCCCTTATCCCAAGATTATGTCAGTTCTCTGTCACCCTCCCTTACACCACAGATTATGTCAGTTCTCTGTCACCTCCCTTACACCAAGATATGGTCAGTTCTCTGTCCCCTCCCTACACCAAGATTATGTCAGTTCTCTGTCACCTCCCTTACATCAAGATTATGTCAGTTCTCTGTCACTCCCTTACCCAAGATTATGTCAGTTCTCTGTCACCCCCCTTATACCAAGATTATGTCAGTTCTCTGTCACCTCCCTTACACAAGATTATGTCAGTTCTCTGTCACCTCCCTTACACCAGATTAGTCAGTTCTCTGTCATCTCCTTACACCAAGATTATGTCAGTTTCTCTGTCATCTCCCTTACATCAAGATTTCAGTTCTCTGTCACCCCTCCCTTACATCAAGATTATGTCAGTTCTCTGTCACTCCCTTATACCAAGATTATGTCAGTTCTCTGTCACCTCCCTTACACCAGATTATGTCAGTTCTCTGTCACCTCTGCCCTCCCTTACATCAAGATTATGTCAGTTCTCTGTCATCTCCCTTACACACAATTATGTCAGTTCTCTGTCACCTCCTTATACCAAGATTATGTCAGTTTCTCTGCACCTCCCTTACATCAAGATTATGTCAGTTCTCTGTCATCTCCCTTACACCAAGATTATGTCAGTTCTCTGTCACCTCCCTTATACCAAATTATGTCAGTTCTCTGTCACCTCCCTTACACCAAGATTAGGTCAGTTTCTCTGTCACCCCTCCCTTACACACAAGATTATGTCAGTTCTCTGTTCACCTCCCTTACATCAAGATTATGTCAGTTCTCTGTCACCTCCCTTACACCAAGATTATGTCAGTTCTCTGTCACCCCTCCCTACACCAAGATTATGTCAGTTCTCTCTGTCCACCTCCCTTCACCAAGATTATGTCATTCTCTGTCACCTCCCTTACATCAAGATTATGTCAGTTCTCTGTCACCTCCCTTACACAATATTATGTCAGTTCTCTGTCACCTCCCTTACACCAAATATGTCAGTCTCTGTCACTCTCCTTACACCAAGATTATGTCAGTTCTCTGTCACCTCCCTTACACAAGATTATGTCAGTTCTCTTCACCTCCCTATACCAAGATTATGTCAGTTCTCTGTCACCTCCCTTATACCAAGATTATGTCAGTCTCTGTCACCCCCTCTATACAAGATTATGTCAGTTCTCTGTCACCTCCCTATACCAAGATTATGTCTGTTCTGTTACCTTCCTGAACATAGGGTCATGAAACGTTTTTAAATTATTTCTCAATCATCTACCTAAAGCTCACAGCCATGTGATACGTCAGTAAATAATTGCCCTACTCCCCATAGCCAGCACTACACACTGTCCCCGCAAAATTAAACAGCTCCAGTCTCTGCAAGCTCCTTAAACGTTTTTTGGTAGAAGAATGTCCTTATTTAATTTCGCTTATTGAAAAATATTCTGTTTAGGCCAGAAAATGTTTTATGCAGACGTTAGTCGATTTGCACTTTGTCAGATCAAACAAACTGTAACATCTGCCAGTGTATGGCCACACCTTTACTCCACTTATCTTAACACAAAAAATGTCTTTAACAGTCATTTACAGAATAGCAATGAAGGCCACTTTGGTAAATATGTTTTGATAAAGTAAGAGACTAGAAAAAAGTCTTATCCTCAAAATAAAGTAAGATGTAACTAAACTTATCTAATGTAACAATATATTTTATTTACAGACACAAACCATTGATGGTTATTAACCACAGAATAGACTGCCCTCATTCCCAAGTAAAATAATCAAACCGTGTATTGAAGCCTGATTTCCAGTTAAAAAAGTTTGTAAAGACAATAACTTACAAAGTCAACATATATGTCAATATAGGTTCCCAAAAGGCCTTTGAAGTACTTCAGCCTGCTTCACTTTAGGTTTCCCAAAAGACAGGCGTTTGTATATGGATATCTATTTTCTATACTAAAAAAGAGACATATTCATTTGATGATTTTTTAGAAGGGAAGATTTTAAACTTAAAGGGTCATGGGAGAAGAGTTGCACAAGTTGTCCAGTTCCATTATTTTCCAGCACCAATTAGATGTTAGCTTTTTGCTGAATACTGCAGTTTAGATAACATTTGATTAGATGCCGCACAGGCAAAAACAACTTTTGCACCTTTTTATTTGCATTAGCCCTTGAGGTCCCACACATCATTTGACTTACTGAAAACCTCCTGACCCAATAATTTTGCGATCAATATTAAGATTCTAATATCGATCTCAACAATGATTTGCCTGGGAAAAGTTGCAGAACTTTGGCAGGTAAAACCACTAAACTGGGCATGGTTTGCCAGTGTATGGCAAACATAAGTGGCAGTTATAGACATTTGACATGATAACCATTTATGGTTTGTACAATGAAAAAATGAAAAACATTTATGTTAAATAATTATTTACTCTATATGTAACTGCACACATCAATTTACACTTGAATTTCTTTGTAGCCCTGAAGAAAGCTTTGCTGACACAAAGGCATCCAAAATTGGCTGAAGAATTTGTGCTCCTGAATCTAGTAGTAAGTACAATTATATTGTAAATTAGTATATTATCCAGCGTTGGACTAATAGTGTTTGTATAAGAATAACAATGTGTTATTCAACAGAAATGTGCCTCCCTCTATTCTAAAGCCTGCCATACATGGTCGATGGCTGCAAGGTGGTGTAACCAATTGGTACTTGGGCTGTATATATTTATATATTTGTTGTAAAATATCAATCCTTATTGCCCTATAAGAATCATGATTCTTTTTTAACAATCACTATTTAAGTATTGCTATTTAGGTATCATTATTTAAGGATCTGTAGTGTTATTTAAGGAGATGTATTCTTATTTAAGAGAGAGATCCTTATTTAATCCATCTAATGGGCATTTTTTATATAGTCAAGGTTCTGTTTCTCTGCATTCATTTTTCCATTTAAAACTGAAACTGTATTGACCACAGGCAAATTGTAAAATCAGATTTGATTGCCAATAATTAATTAGACATCCTTAACGGTATTTTAAAATGAAACCAAAATTACTGTTTTTTTGCCTTTAGTACGACACTACTGATAAGAACCTGTACTGGATGCCAATATGTTCCAAAGGTTGTATTTGTGGTAAGTTTTTTTGGAATCAGTTTTTTTTGTGATGATACATACATACACATTAATGTGTGTGTGGAACAAACTGGAATGATCCATTATTCTGGAGACATGTAAAACAGGTATTTGTGCACACGTGAGGGATATAATAATAATCATATAATGTTTAGTGGGCTAATTGTTGTTGTAGCAGATGTTTGTTGCCTTGACATGCCAGAGTTGGCCTGTCTGCTTCCCCCCAACCAATACCCTTATACATTTAAGTGTATAAAAGTGCTCTATCATAAGCACAGTAAAAGTATTAAAAAAACTCCTCTATCACTTAAAGGGCATCTATAGTGGGAAAATTAACTTTTTTATCATTCTTTCCATGTGTTCTATAATCCCCCCCAACCCGAAAGTGTCTGTATTTTCTTAAGTTTCCCACTCTGTCCTGAGATACACAAGTTAGAAGAATACGTGATTGCTTCCTCTATTCCTACTTGTACTGTAAATCTCCTCCTCTCTGCTCTGTAACAAACATAGAGATAAGAACATTAGCAGGGGGGAGAGATGTAGCTTTGCCTGCAGAGATAAGCTGGCCTTGACCCCTCTTCTTGATAGCTTTTACTGATTGATGATGGGTCACAAGAGAGAGATCGTATTTTATCAGTACACTGAGAGATCCGTGTCTCAAGGACAGCTTGTTTTCTATTAGCCCTTGTGCATGGTGTTTTTTTTCAGGATGTTGAAATTTTAACTCCTACTGAACATGATAGATTGTCGGTTAGCCAAGTTGAGACATGAGGAGGTAACAGAGGGGGGGGGAAGGGGGGATTGCAGTAGAGAGATCTGACGCCATGGTAAAACAGAGTCCCTGACAGAGATAGAAGAAAGGCACACAGAGAACATGAATTTAACTTTGCAATGGGCCAATGTGTTTTTTTCACTATAGATGCCCTTTAAAGCCCACCTACTATTAAACTGTCACATTAACCACAGATACATGGAGATTTACCTAAAGGGAGAATAATAACCTCCACTATCTAATGAGGAAGATTTTCATTACCTCAATATTAACATTACAGTATTTACTATTGCAAACATGGTTAAGAACAAACATATTTTAATTATTTCAGCAATGACAGGCCAGTTTGGTGTCTAAAATCATAAACGTGTTGACTGATATCTGCTGCATTACACCGTTACTAACGGTAATTATGAACTGTTTTCTTTGCAGATCCAACCCTTGTAGTTAGAGCAGATATGGCTGGGAAATATTCCACCACCGATACACCTATAACCAGGCGATATTGAATTGTGTAAGTTATATTTTTGGGGAGTTAATACAGATTTTAAACCACAGAACAGAACATGTAATAATAAAGAATAGGTACAGTGCCCATATACATAGGCCCAGTCATGTGCTGATTTCCTTTTTAAAGTAAAAAAAAATTAAAATCACCACCCGCAAAGCAATAAATTGTTTTAAAACAAAATAAAAAATAAAATGTTAATTAATGCACGCCTTTAAATTGTAATATAACACATTACATTATTCTTAGAATTCCCTACCATTGTATGAACCCTGTGGCCTAGGCCTTGTGCTTTTATATGATAAAAGAACTCCTTAAAGGCATGCCCACGTCAAAAACTAATTTTGGGCATAATGTTAGTTATGGTTGCCCACCCCCAACCGCTATATTAAAGGGCATGTCCCACCCCCAAACTATAATCCCCCCAACTACCTGGCCCCACCATGTAGTGTAGTTTAATCCTTACCTCACATCCCAGCTCCATATGGTTCTCCTGTAGTCCCCCCCCCAAGTCCCAAAACTGCCCACCAGGAGGATAGCAGAGTCCATATAGGACTCTGCCTCCTCCCTGGCTCCGGGAGAAGTTTGGCATGCGTACTGCAGCCCTTCTCCCCTCCCTCCCCCTCCCTCTCCCTCCCCTCCCAATTCTCTCCCCCTAGCTTAAAATCCCATAATGTGTAAGATCCCCTGGTCTCCCAGCCCCAACCGCTACATTGATATGTTTAGAAAGCTCCCCAAACTTTACTTACTCTCCTCTTTCTTCCTCCGCAAAGTGAGCTGCCGGCCGCCGTTCAGCCAATCACAAGGCGCGGCTGCCGGTCCCGCCCCTCTGCTTGCATTTTCTCGCAAGCAAGGCCGGGAGCGCGGCGGAGGAAAGAGGGAAGTAAGTAGAGTTTGGGGAGCTTTCTTAAAATATAAATACGGTTGGGGCTGGAGACCAGGGGGAATCTATATCCAAAAATTTTTTTAGGTGGGAATACCCTTTAAACAAAAAAAATGTTCAGATATCTACTTACAGCCCTTCGCTTCCGCAGTCTCCTATTAACTCTCTGCTAACAGGAACAGCAGACAGGGGCCTGAGCAGCAGCCGCTGCAGGATAAGAAGAATCGCGGAGCGAAGGCTGAAGTAGATATCTGAACGGTTTTTTTTTTTTTATTAGAGCGGTTGGGGGTGGGCAACCATAACTAACATTATGCCCAAAGCATGTAGTTAGCAGAAATCGTTTGCAGATGGGATCTGGAGGGAGGGGGGGGGAAAGGGATCCACTGCGCAGGTCGGCATCCCTCCCAGAGGCATCGGAGAGGCAGAGAAGATTGGACAGGAAGATAGCCCCTGCTCTTCAGTTTCCTGGACTTTGGACAAGGACCACAGAGAACCATAGGGAGCAGGAATGTAAGGTAAGGATTTTTTAAAACTATACATAGGGGCCAGCACTTGGGGAAATTTTAGATTTGGGGGTGGACATGTCCTTTAATTTCTTTGCAAGTATGTATTGTCCCATATAAACACAGATGGGCTTTATGTACTGTATGTGTAAAAGGAGGTCCTTGCTCCTAAGAACATTCATGCCCTTTGACATGTAATGATGAAATTACGGGGTAAAGATCTTATCACACCAGCTGCTTTGTTTAATAACATGGGATAATAAATCTATCCACTAGATGGCACTAGTTAAATGTATAAAATGTGCACTTCTGGAAACATCTTGGATATAAAATAATGCCTTTTATGGCTAACTAAATGATTGAAATGCAAGCTTTCGAAGCACTTAGGTTCTTCCTCTGGCTTTATCATGCCTGAGGAAGAAGCCTAATGCTTGGAAAGCTTGCATTTTCAATAATTTTAGTTAGCCAATAAAAGGTATTTTTTTATATCCAAGATGTCTCTACTTTCATCATGGCTACATGGTACAATTCTCTACTAGCACTCCTAAGAACTGAATAGGTTTTTAGACATACAGTTTCATACATAAAATACATTGCCCGGATAGATACAATTAGATGGCCAAAGTTTTTGCTGCATTTCTCTCTCTCGGAACAGACTTTTTGCAGGTAAAATTTAACTGCAAAAAGTTAAATTTCTATAGATTTAAAGCATTTAACTTTATGATAAAGCAATGTGCTTATTAACACTAAACAAACACTGTAATCCCCCTTATCTCCTTATCCAAAATAGAATGAAAAGCCATATACAGCATAAGTTAGATTTGTCTGATTATTCCCGTTAACGTTGTATTTATTCATTTCTCTCCTCTCTGGTTTCTAGTGTTTGAAAACATGAAGAAGCCATGAAGCTACTAAAGTCAGAATTGTAGAAGTTCCCCATCATAGCAGACGGCTGTATACTGACTATGCATTGTGTGGATGTTTATACAGATATAATGTTACAGTATGGTCCCTAAACCAGCATTATGGAGATGTAGTGGTGCATGAGAATCCATTTTTATTTCGTTTTTTTTAAAATGGTGAAAAGCATGATGGTTTTTTTAAAAAATAAATGTCTCTGGGGGTATTATTAAATGTTGTTGGTATTCTTGAAACCTCTATAGCCAAAATAGACTGATCACATCTGTTAGCTGCTATGTCACTTCAGCAACGTGGAATTTACGATTTTATATTTTGGTAGCAGCGGTTACTGCAGCTGTGATTTTAGACATGGTCTAAAATGATACTGTGATTGTAAATGCTGATAAAGAGAAGTATTTTACATCCACGGCATTTCTTTATGACATCATTGTAAATAACACTGTGACGGTAAATGGGTCGATATCTGTATTTGCTCATATCAACCCCCTATAAATACAGTCTTAAATTCCTGTACAGAATTAAACAGAGTTAACCCCCTATAAATACAGTCTAATTCCTGTACAGAATTAACAGAGTTGCATATTGTAATATTCAGTGAGCTCTAGGGAAGCACATACAATGACACAATCTGACAGACATACCACAATCTCAGAATATGGAGCTTTGCCTAGAAATCTGTGAACAGTTAATAATAAAGGATTGGTATAACTAACTTGTGATACTGCTCCTTTAATGTGTCACAAAATACTACTGGAACTGCAAACACTTTGTAAGTAAATACAACCAATGTGGCACATTGAGGTCATCAGAAAGTGCAATGGGTATCATTCTGATTTCTGGGGATTTAAAAATGGGAGGCAAGATAAAGACATGAACAGTAAGTGTTATACATACCTATACCCCCATACAATTCTTATATCCTTGTGTTTTACAACAAAATGGAGCAATATTCAAGAAGCAAAAATCTAGTGTTAAAGGGACTGTAAACTCCCCTAACCCCTAAAAAGAACTATTGCCATTCACCTCCCTGTGAATAATAGGACGCTCGGGAGACCTGAACTTACCTTCCACCCCTGCTCCACTCGCAGCCGCTCCTTCACTAAACAGCTGTTTCTCTCCCGATCGCGCCCCTATCTTTTGTATTGGCGCGCATGCGCCTAAGAATAGGGTGCGTGGTCGGACAGAGTGCTGTCAGTGAAGGAGCAGCTGCGAGTGGAGCGGCGGTAAGGTAGTTCCAGCCCCCTGAGCGTCCTATTATCACAGGTGAGAATAAGCGTTCTCACCTCCCTGTGAATAATAGAAACGAATGGCACATAGTTCTTTTTGGGGTGTAGTGTTCTTTTAAAGATGATAAACTTTACTCTGACTGGCCTTAAGGGAAATTGTGTTCTCCATACAAGCAATGTTTATTAATGCATCTACCACAGTATAAAGAGTGTTTTTTCCTGCTAGCACTGTATGCTGTGACATCACCAGCACTTGGGGTCTGTCTCCAAGTTTAGGATGGAACATGCCTACTGCTGTGAAACAGCATCATCAGCTCCATCGTTAACCCCACTTCCAAACTTCTAAATCATTTTAAGCAATCCCAAGCCTGAAAATATTTTTTTTTATCCCCCCCTAAGGTAAGGAAATGACAGAGAATGGTTGCAGGTCTGTAACCAGCTTTTAGGAGTGACACAGCTTTTTTATCTAATATATCCTTTTCTCCTCAACCTCCATTTAAGACTTTTTTTCCTCCTATAGATGCCTGGATAGCCAATTAGGGTTTTTACTGTCCTGAATTCTAAATGGACCCATGAAGTTAGTATTTTCTGTTCCCATGCCTTATTCCATGTCATGTTGGTGTCGGCCACTTGATGGCGATCACACACAAATTTGCTTGAAAATCCTGCGCTTGCCCCTGCATGTGGTATGATGATGATGGTCCCATTGCCTCCCATAGCTATATTTTCAGAAACTATCGTAAAAAAAAAAGAAAGTGTTGGTAAAGGGTGATTCTATATTTCAGTTTTGCTTCTTTATAAATCAGGTTTATTGTTCACCTTCCCAATATCACAAATTGTTCAGGGAAGTTCAATGCTTTACTTCATTTTGTTGCATAATAGGAGGATAGAGCTGTCAATTATGAGGAGCAGCAGACCATGTGATGTAGCAATGTCATGTGACCACACACTCGGTCCCTCCTCCTCACTTGTGGTTTGCCCAGAGCCAAGTTTGAGAGGTATACGGACCAATCCTAATAAGTCCCTTGTACTGGGGGTTGGGCAGGCAGCTACCAATGGAGATCACAGTTTTCAGCAGTCTGATGCAGAGTTCAGAGGAGGCAGCTATGAAATGTGTCGTTTTACTTAAAGGATAAGTGCACTGTAAAATCAAGTTTATTTCATTGGAAGCTGCAGCAGCTTTAAAAATACGCGTGCCATATTTTTTTTTACCCATGCCCCTCCAGAGCCTAGCTTTGTGCCTTGGAAGTTGCTGACATCTTGTTACTGTTTGCTTGAATGTTAAAGGGCATGTCCACCCCCCAAACTATAATCCCCCCAACTACTGGCCCCCACCTGTAGTGTAGTTAAAATCCTTACCTCACATCCCAGCTCCATCTGGTTCTCCTGTAGTCCCCCCCCAAAGTCCCAAACTGCCCACCAGGAGGCTAGCAGGTCCATATAGGACACTGCCTGCTACCTGGCCTCCGGAGATCTTGCCATGCGTACTGAATCCCTTCTCCCCCCTCCCCCCCCTCCCTCTCCCTCCGTTGCGTATCCCTCCCCTAGCATAAAACCCCTTTTATACACTATTCCCCCATGTCTCCCAGCCCCAACCCGCATATTTTTTATTTTTAGAAAGCTCCCCAATCTTTTACTTACCTCTCCCTTCCTACGAGGAAGTGAGCTGCCGGCAGCCGCGTCCGTGATTGGCTGCCGCTCAGCCAATCACAGACCGCAGCTGCCGGTCCCGCCCCTCTGCTTGCATTTCCTCGCAAGCAGAGGGCCGGAGCGCGGCGCAGGAAAGAGGGGAGGTAAGTAGAGTTTGGGGGGCTTTCTAAAAAAATTAATGCGGCTGGGGCTGGGAGCCCAGGGGGATCGTATATCAAAAATTTATTTTAGGGTGGACATACCCTTTAAGCTCCCCCCTCGGAGATTTCCTCTGCTTTCTCCTGCTTGAGCCTCATCAGTAATGCCTGTGAGTTCTGTGCACTCTCCTGCTTGAGCCTCAATCAGTAATGCCTGTGAGTTCTGTGCACGTGGTGCACAGAACTCTTTCCTCCGTCGCACTAACCGCCGGCCTTCTGCTGCTTGCATGAACTGCACCAGGGGGCAGAACCGCAGCCGCATCCATGATTGGCTGAGAGGCAGACAATCACGGGGGCGCGGCTGCTGGCAGTTTAAAATGCCGGAGGAGAGAGGGAAGGTAAGTAGAGTTCGAGGGACTTTCTGAAAATATAGCGGTTGGGGCTGGGGGAACTAGCATTACTAAATGTACAAGGGGATTTACACTAGGGGAAGGGAGAACAAAACGGGTGGGAGAGGGAGGGGGGAGGGAGTGAAGGACTGCTCTGAGCAAGCCAAAAACCTCTGAGAGACATCTCAGAGGTGAAAACAATTTCCGGGTGGCCAGGCTCCTGTGGGTCAGTTTTGTGGACTTTGGAGGGACATTAGCAGAGAACCATTTGGAGCAGGGATGTAAGGTAAGGTAATGCATAAAAATTTGCACTACAGAGTGGGGCCAGTAGTGGAGGAATTATAGTTTTGGGGGTGGACATGCCCTTTAAAAGAAAGTTGGTGTGATGTGCGTTAAAGGGAAAGTTGATGTGATGTATATTAAAGGGGTGGTTGGGGATGAGATCTGCCTTCGAATTCTGCATTGTGTTGGGCACCCCGAGTTTACCAGATTTGCTCCGCTAATCCACGTGAGTTTGAATGGGTCAGGGTCAGGTTTGGTTGGAAAGCTTGGGTGCGGGTCTACTAATTTTGGATGCAGTTCAGGCTGGATCTTTAGAAAAACTGTGAATGTCGGGTACTCTACTAGTATCCTTTATAAATACTGTTCATATTTTGCTGGGGAGGTGGGCGGAAACCTTTGATTGGAGATGCTTTTTGTGCTGGCTATTAGGAACAGTTTTGATTCTGAAAGTAAAGAGCAGTAAGCTGTTGGGCGACACAATAAAAGGACATGGTGGATAGATTTTTATGTTTAGGGTGGATGTGATCTTTGTAATTGTACTCAATCTGTCTGCTGTCTGTCTGCCTCTTGTCCATTTCAATTATAGATAAACTGTATTGTCTTTAGCTAAACTGATTCCTAATCCACCAGTACATATGGATACAACTACCTGTATACCACAATTGTATTACTCCAGTGAGGTCTGATACCGTAGGTTTATAAATAGCCCTAACAATGTGGTTGGAAGAATTGCTTCTTATCAGTACAGTTGTGTTTTATTTTACAGCATTGGTCACAAACTTATGTCTGCCACTGTAAAACACCTTGCAAAATGCTAATTGTAAAGACTTTTTTCCTCCTATAGATGCCTGGAGAGCCATTAGGGTTTGTACTGTCCTGAATTCCAATTGACCCTTGAGTTTGTGCTTTCTTTCTCATGCTGTATTCCATGTCATGTTGGTGGCGGCCACTTGATGGCGATCACACTCATTCAATTTGCTTCGTCTTTCATTTGCAATTTCACTTTGCAGCCATGGTAGCCAACCTTGGTAACTACAACCCCCCCCTGTTTACACATTCCCAACAGTACATAAAGGTCCTCAGGTACCTTAAACCTCGTACACATGTCCTGATGCACGGACCGGGAACGACAACCCGAGCACATGATACAGGCACAACGAACGTCCGTTTCGGCCGATAGTTATGCATGTGTATACATTAGGACAGGCTTCGTTCATTGATCCGACCTCCGGCCGAACGCATACATAAGTGTGCTTATCAGCCAAAACTTCTGTTCATCATGAACGCATAGATCTTGGCGGTTGTTTGTCGGCCGTGGTGCGTCACGTGTGTACGAGGCTTTAGTGAGAGAATAACACTATTGCTCATTGTTAAGCTCATGAAGTGTAAATTATATGCTACATACCAATTAGAAGGAAACTATTTTCAGGGTCTTAATGGGACTTATACCCTGTAATGTATACATCTATGTATACGTGTGTAGATATGTTATTACTTATTTACAAGCCCCCACTAAGTGGAATATTGCAGGGACTTTCACATACAGCTCCCGGGGTCTGCACAAAGTGTCTTCTATACCGAATTGCAGTAAGTCATAACCCACACGACATTTATGCTGTGATAATATTTTACAAAGAAATAGTTTCCAACTCCATTTAGTGCAGATACTGCAATTAAATATCCTGTGATGCATATCAGGTCATACTTCCCACGGAATGTTGAGGAATCGGGAGTCCGGGGCAGGGCCTATTTAGGCAGCTGCCCCCCCCTAGATCGTCCAAACACCATGCAGCATAGAACAAATGTTGGTTTCTCCAGGGTGCCAGGACAGGTCCTTCAGATTGGGTCTGTCTGGGTAAAACCGGGGGGCATGGCTGGGCAGTATCTGGACCCCCATATAAACTGGCCAGTGAATTTTACCTCCGGATGTTCCCCATCTTGGCCATTTACTTTGTAATTGAATGTCGACTGTAAAACGATGAAACGTGATGGTTGTCCAAACATCACCAATATGTTGGGGTAGGTTTTTTAGTGAATGGAAAAAGCAATGTTCTCACTGCTCTCTAACAATGGAGAACGCTTTATGGAAGTTTAACTAAAAGAAAAGTCCAAGCCAGGGGCGTGTTTGGGGGGATTCCTGGTGCCTGGAATCCCCCCTTTCTGTCTGCTCGGTGCAGTTTTGCTGTTCCACTTCTGCCTGGCTCATAGATTGTTATATAGAGTGTTACATAGATTGTTATTAGACTGTTAATAGATTGTTTTTTAATAGACTGTTAAATAGATTGTTATATAGAGTGTCATAGATGATTATAGACTGTTACATAATTTGTTGAACAATCACATAGTCGACGAACGTTCCTGTGGCCTTGCAGTCGTTCGAAAAAGACCGAAAACTTCCCTCGCCTGCAGCTGTCAATATATAATCTGATAATTTTGTACCATGTATAGGTCCATTACCTTAACTGAATTAGAGAAGGCTAAACGAGAACTTTTCATGTTACACGTAAATCACTGACCATCACCGCATTGAGGACTAAGGATTTTACATAAACGAATGGATTACTGGAGAATGGTCTTGTTCATATGAAATGAGCAAAGAGAGATTATTCTGTATTAATCCTTTGATTATTGATTGATTATTAAAATATTACTCACAGCAAAGTTTATAAATTCCATTTTGTTTCCATTTTAATCTATACAATACACAACTAACTGGTAATAATGTTTATGTCACACACAAGAAAATAAACAGTCAAATTACTTTCATTTTTTTATACCTTTATCCTTTAATATTCAATACCGACGAGCAGTAAAATCCATTTTTATCATAATAATTGATATTAACAGTAATAATGGCCAGACAGAACCTGTTGCCCAACCAAAATAACTGCATTTCCTGTAGCTTGAATACATTCGAGAAAGGCCATATTTCATTAAATGGTACCAAATAGGGATTGGTCAAAATACTGCTCCATATCTTTAGACACATGTCTTCATTGGTAATTTTAAAAATAACATTCTAAAACAGAAAAGTACTGTGTTGCAAGATATGCTTTCACCCAAATAAACATGTTGCCACATAGGATACTATGATGTGAAATCATTTATTGCTAATAACCTGCTGCGCTATAATGATATATACCTGGTCTTTCTAAGCCAGGGATGTCGAACCTGGGGCCATTCAGATGTTTTGGAAACTACAATTTCCAGCATGCCTGGTTCCAAAATACAACTAAGGCATACTGGCATTGTAGTTTCCAAACATTTGGAGGGCCGCAGGTTCAATATCTCTGTTCTAAGCATTCCAAACCAAAGATATACTATATCTGACTTCTTACCTCTCCCAGGGGGACCAGCATGCACTGTGTGCTTCATTCTTGAAATGAACCAGGTGCTGCCCTATTAGCTACCAATATCTCCCTGTGCTGAGTGTGAAAAAAGGATTAAAGCAAAATTAACTTTTAGAAACTACTGTAGTGTAGGATTCATACACGTTTCACACTGTTTAACTCTGATTAAAATTACTATGGCATGGAGCCCGCAAGCGGCTCACAAATCTGACTTTGCAGGCTCGTTCTAGGAACAAAGGTAAGGGTTAGGTCGTTAGGACGAGGCAGTTTAGCTCTTCATCCTGGTTAGTAATAACTGGGAAGGGGGGAATTAGGTGACATAATTGCCCTTAATGAAAGACTGCAGGCTTATTAAACATAGCTTGTTTGGAGACCACAGTTGTCCTTTAAGGTGTCACTAAAAACTTTTGTTCCAATAATTTCCCCATGTTTTCACAACGTCGTCAGAAGAACAACCTTGCCCAATTTTTTGCGATTTACTTTGCAATATTAAATGAATAGACTAGATGGGAAATATCGCAGGAACCTCAAAGAAAAACACTAACAGTTTGCATTGAGACATTTCATAGAACTGAAACTTGAATCTACTGATGTCTCAATATGTAAAACCCGCATAAGAAAGAAATTGAAATTAGCAGTTAATGGACTACGGGGTCATTTACCGAGGAGCACTGTGGGTGCACATAATTGTGCATAACATTGTGCTAGCCATTTTGCGATCTCGCTTGTGGCAGCTGCGCAAGTACCGGAAGATGCATTCGCCGGTGACGCAAACCAATTTACCAGAGGCTGATGATTAGTCTTGTCCTCTACTTTCAGAGGTTCCTGCTCAATGAGCTTTTAGGAAATAAAGCATGTGCAGAGGCAGCAGGAAAGAACAATCATTATTGGCTGTGATGTCGGCATTAACACCCCTAATTACATGACATGAAGGGAGGAACCAGCTTACTCTGCCGAATGGGTGCAATAATTATCCTTAAATATCTGGTTAGTAAATACATCTAATATGTGCAGATTAATTGTTTGGAACTGTGGGGCAAAACGGACAAGTGACCGAGGGTGGACTAACTCTTATAATAAGGGCTGCTTTACTACAGTCACAAATATATTGGCAAAAATGTAAGCAAACTTCTATATGTACATCAGCTTTCAAACCGACGATAACCCCACTCTGATATCTCTCGTCAACAGATACATGTGGTGCAGGAGGTACAATAACATCAAATAATGAGGACCGAAAAATGATAGAGGCACTAACAGACAACCGACAGGCACCTTTTACAACCGGAAAAACTTGCACCGAAACGTTACTGGTGTTTGCATGGATAATAAACACCAGTTGCACTAAGTCTGGTGTGCCCAGTTTTTTTGCGATATGCCTGCCAGCTTACTGCACACCCAGCATATTCGCTCTCTACGACTGGAGTCATGATGTGCAAATCCCATGTTTCTTTTTTTTTGTGACACCTGCCCCCCTCTTTGCATCACTTGCTGCTCTCCTTACAATGAGCCATTTGTTTCTTAAAGGGCAGTCCACCCCCAACTATAACTTAACCCCATGTAGTGTGTAAAAATCCTTACCTCACATCCCAGCTCCATATGGTTCTCCCTGTATTCCCCCCCCCAAAGTCCCAAAAACAACTGGCCACCAGGAGGATAGCAGAGTCCATATAGGACCTGCCTCCTGTCTCCCCTCCGGGAGAAGTTTGGCATGCCGCCTCAGCCATTCTCCCCTCCCTCTCTCCCCCTCCCTACCATAAAACCCTTTTTATAATTATGTACTGCTCTTCCCCAGCCCCACAGCATAACTATTATTCACAGAAAGTGCCCCGATCTTTACTTGGCGTGCTGGTCCCGCCCCCTGCTTGCATTTCCGTGCAAGCAAGGGCCGGGGCAGTGCGGTGAAGGATAGAGGCATGGTAAGTAAAGATTGGGGCACTTTTTGTGAATAATAGTTATGCGGTTGGGGCTGGGGGAAAGGAGCAGTACATTATATAAAAAGTTTATTACTAGGGTGACATGCCCATTAAGAGGTTCTGAAAAACACATGTCCAGTTTTAATATTCACAGTAAACATATGTAGCTGCTACATACTGATTTGGAAAAGATAATCAATGTACATTCCTAGTCCCCATACAATATCATATTATCTTGCACACTGGCAACGTATAAACAAGGGGTTTTAGTATCATTACTGTATATCACATAATGAAAACCACCTTCATTCATGTGATCACAGTAATGTATACTAAAACCCCTTTGTTTATAAAGTTGCCAGTGTGCGCTAATATAATATTGTATGGGGACTAGAATTGCATTGATATCTTTTCTATATTTTGTTAAATGTTTAACCAATCAGTAGCACTTCCGCAAAATGTAGTAGTAATTTAGCCCAATTGGAGTGCTTCCAAATCCTTCTATTGTATGTACTACGTGACCGGACAAACTTTGGTTGTACTAATAACCCTGTAGTGCTACCGAAAAATGAAAACCTTTTGAACAGACATCGTAAAGGATAATCTTAGTCATAATCTTATCAGATAAAATTGATTTAAAGGAACACTATACTCATGCAGTAACCAGGTCTCTTTTGCCCCTCACCGACTCTCCACCCTATTCTCCAACACTGGAATATGTTAATAAAGGAGAGGTAGGCTAAGAGAGGAGCCAGAGATCTGCCATTACTGCACAGGCAAAGGCTTGTTTAATTTTGGTTTTAGCTAATTGTTAATGTGACAAAGCTCAAATCTATATAGACACCTGCATTTCTATTTGAGTTAATACAGACTTCAACAGAAGATACACAGTAAAGAACTTGGTAGTTCCCTCTCACACGGTTTACTGTGAGAATTATAACCTATATGGCGAGTTCCTGTTTCATTGACGTTTTCTTGACATACTTTATGTGATGATGGCAATAATAACCTAAACTGAAACATGAAATTCTTGTTTTGCCAAAAAAACACTAATTTGCAATTCACCTTCAACACAAACAAAAATCTGCTTAGAAAAACAAACAATTTAAAAAAAAAGCTTTAGACTTAACAAATGCAAACAGAACACGTCTTCATAGTGCTACAGTGTCTACATATATTGAAACAGCAAAGAAACATCACCATGTCTTAGTGAATCGTAAACCTGTCCATGGCTTCATCTTCATTACACTGAGATTTTATTTAATTTATCGTTAAATGAACAGCCATTAAACTAAAATGTTACAGTTTATATTTTCTATGCCTTGTGAAAGAGAAAAAATTCACAGTTGAAAAGGTTGTCCTTCAAACAAATCAACCACAGCAACCAGGAAAGCTGCAGAGATGTACTTATTCAATAAGTAAACTGAATGAAGAAGTTAGTCTAGGATAGTCGATCTTAAAGAAACGCGCTGGGATTGGCTCGAGGATCTTTTTGGTTTCTGTATCTGTAAGTCAGCCAAAAACACCAAGGATCTAGAAATGGAATTTAAAAATATGTAAGACATCTTTTGGTTTTGTTAATTTCAAACCTAAAAACAAAAAGAATTCTGAGCGAACTTTCACCACCACCATTCAGATTGAAATCTGCCTAAGATACTGCAGCTGCTAATTTGATTGTTGGAAAATTTAAAGAGAGATTTAATAAAGTTCTTATAGTTAAAAACGGTGCTACGTTTGCCCCAACCAATCAGATGTTAGCTTTTAAATGTTAATAAGATCTGATTGTTTGGAAAAAAATTAGCACCATTTTAACGATAAGAACTTTTATTTAATCTCCCTGTATATTTTTTGTTCGGACCTGACTGCCGATACTGCCAGGCAGTATAGTGAACAGGAACCATGCACGACTTTAATCAACTTGGCTAAACTTGACACATGCTTTCCTTTTATAAGAAATCTACAGCCCTGCAAATTCTCACTTTATTTACCTTATACTTAAGTAAAATCTAAGATAAGTTTTTAAAACAGAAGAACTGCAGAATGAAACTAAGCTGTAATTGATTTCTTTCTGATTCATCAGTGTATGTGATCTTTGAAGGAATACACAAAAAGTGACTATTCCTTAAAGTATGTTATTGAAAAAAGGAGCTATTCCTTACCTTCCATTCTTCCCATCACTTGACCAGGATCAAAGGTGAGAATATTACCTTGCACACGATCCATAAGTGACAAGTCCCGATCGCTTCTGGGTTTAGTTTCACCTATAGCGTGCATTGCGTATCATGCGTGTAAACTAACCAGAAGCCGTCTGCAATTTTCAACTGAACCGTGGTGGATTGTGGCGAGGTAAATTACTCCACGCTACGATTCCGGATTCCTGGTCAAGGATTGAAGAACGGAAGGTAGGAATAGGAACCCGGTCTCAATCACTACTTTAAAGGAAAAGTTACTTTTTGTTTGAACTATCCCTTTAAAGAGATTGCTTTGGGGGAAAAAAATTACTTTTTCTGAATTCAATAGACCAAAAGTTGATCAAGTATCGATCGAATTACGAACACTCTGGTGGAACATTTAAGTCAAATGTACAAGTATCTAACAGTTTGAGAAATTTGTCCAAGCCTATTGCACACTTTAAATCATAATAATTTCATTTGTACTGATTTAACATTTGTTGGTTTGGGAACACTCCGTTCCTGGGAAACACAGTACCAATAAAAGGTAGATCCTTCAGAAACAAGGGGATCGCCCCTTTCTCGGCACTGTGGTTCCCGGCTTAATAGGGTATCTATACTGAAAAAAAAAAGTTATTTTAAATGAGCATACTGGAAACTATAATTCTTCCAACCACCACTGCACCATTTTTTTTGATCTGCCCCCTATCTTCTTCTGTTAGTATCCAATCCTAAAAACTATTCTTCGGTGACGCAGTTTTGCTGTAGTCTGAATGGTGTAACGAGTTTGACAGTTTGAATGCTGTGTGCAGATTTGACAGTTTGGTTGTGGGGATAAAAAGTCAGGTCAGATGAAAGTGGGAGTGGTAATAAGGAAGAGGTAGGGGGGACCGGAGGGGTGGGAGTAGGCGAAACTGTATCTACGCTCGAGCAAACATGTGCTGATGATGAAGGCATGCAGCAAACACAACACACCTCAGAGTACGTGCTTACTTTATTATTATTTATAGATGAGGAAAAGTCATTTTCGTATAGTGTCCCTTTAAAACACTTATTTACATCTGTCAGAAATTACTTTACTTAAATATTTTATTGTGGAGCACACTAATTATTGTAACAAAGAGATTACACTTGATTACCGTTTAATTAAACGGCACCAATTATAACTTATCAGAACACGACCAACCTTTTAAAATCAATGTCCAAACCAACTTACCTCTTGTAAAAACTAAGAAGAAAAAAACCAATTCCTCAACATCCTAGCACTTCTTGCTGCGCTGTCCTTTTCAATTATGCATGCGATCCATGGCTGACATTCGTTTGGGAAGCAGGTCTGTCAGAACAACAAGAAACTTATAGTGGACTCAAGGAACGAAAGGATATATTCTATACTAATGGCAATTTTGTCATACAAGAGGAACCTTTCATATAATGTTACTATTTTTAATAAAGCTGGTGAAACTACAAAAAGTGATATTATGGAAATGTCGTGTGTATGTCCCAATGCCCATAGACTACACTCTGTATCTTTTATGACAAAGGAAATATCATTGTTTAACATAAAATTTTATGGCCATTGCATTGCACAAACTCCATATTAAATGGTGTGGAAATATAGGGGTTGTAGAGACAGGCTGTAGGATAATACGCTGATATCGGCCTCCTCAAACATTTACTATCTTGAAAAGCTGGTACACAAGGAACTTCAATGACAAAAACACTGCAATGAAATGGGAAATACAAGGGCAAAAAACTTACAGCCACCACATGTGTCATTGTCCAGAATTAGAAGTGAATCCACACAGCAGTTTCGACTTCTCTCTATATTCACTGTGAAGCACCTGTTTGTGTGGTTGCCATCCAACTTCCAGAACGTTGATTACTAATAAAAAAAAACAAGTAGCCAATTATTTAGGCTTGTGTAAACATCATAAAACTTTAACTTGGAATCTGCATATTTTATAGAGCCGAACAAAACCCATCACCAAACCTCGCTCCTTCCATTTAAAAGTACCCAGAGTGAAGAGTAAAGCACAAGGCCCTTTACACCCACCATCCCATCCATGGATCCTTTACTATCTATCTCTGGGCAGCTGGTGTTAGACAGTAGTTAGCATCGATGACCATGCAGAGTAACTTTAGTTAAAATTCACCCTGTACCTACAAGAAGTTACAGCCACGTAATGACCATGTGGAACAGACACCTACAAACCACATGGGGACCCCAACTTCTCTTCGTTTTCTAATGACAGATACAGCCACCCCACCCAGACAGCCATTGTATGAAGTACTGGGGTAGAAGGTACCCATATTAGTTGTGCTGAGAGGTCCCAGTTGATTTCCGTTATGCCCTTTTGTTGCTTTTCCCCCTGTTCATCCTTTTCCCCCACAATCAATACATGGTTGTACAGTAGTTGTGGCAGAAGCAATTAGAATTGATTAACTCCCGTTAAGGCATTGTTGTACTGGAAGGTTAGCCTTTTTACATGTGATAAGAGTATGTAAAACGAAGGGGGGGCCGATAGCAATCAAGTTTCACAATACACAACTTCCGCGGGGCCAAGAATCTGCCCCCCTCTGCTGCATATGCATCTTACTGGTCACCGTTCTTAACACTCTGAACCATGGTGTGTAGGGTTAAGGGGAGATCAGGGGTGCATCTTCAGTGCTCCCCCTAACACCCCCAATCCCCATCAGTTTTGTCTAAACGATGGGGCGGGGGTCGGGAGATAGCATACCCTTTGCCTGTACAGATCTGCCCCGGAGCTAGCAGGAGATCGGGTTCGTGCGTATGTTGCATTAAGGGATTTCCTAAGGTCTTCCCTTAGGTCTCCCATAGACGCTCCTGGTTGGTTCTAGTTGTGGTACTACTACATCAGATGCCGAAGGCAGTACAAGTTATAGTAGCCTGTTCAACTCAGAGTTCCACACACAATAGGATTTTTTCTAAGTCTTTGCAAGACTTAGAAAAAATGGGAGACACGAGATAATATAGGTGTCGGTTGATCACCGTAATTATTGATCTTGCCAATGAATGAAAAAGCCCTTCCTGAAAAAAAAATTCGTGGAAGTGAATTTTCCTGTCAGATTTCATATTTGTAAAATGGGCATATTGCAATTCCGGTTATCATTTCCCTAACAATCTGATGATTAATCTTTGGTAATGATAAAAAAAAAATGCACGTACAAAAAATTCTTAAAGTGAATTTTTTCTTTTACAATAACATAATTAGCAAAAATTTGGTCTTCTCCATGCCAAGCTGCCTTTGCCCACCAAAGGTGGTATCGGTAAAGTAACGCAAATTATTATTCCTCAATTTCAATGAAACTAACCCTATTCTTCGGAACCAAAGGTACCAAAAAGGTACCTGAGTAACCAAAGAAAGAACCGACGAGAAGACATGGAGACCCAACTCCTCAGTGACTTCTATTATCCTTATAATTACAGTAGGTGATACATTATCCCCTTATAATATGTGAGTGGTACCCAGAGTTTCCCTGTCCTGTATAACTCATCTTTGTCCTTGTACTTTATATAGACACAGAACTCCTCTGACTTCTAATATCCTTATAATTTACGTAGGGGATACCTTATCCCTTATATATATGAGTGGTCCCCCAGAGTTCCCTGTTAACACCGTCTGTTTCCTTGTACGCTTTATATGGACACAGCACCCCTCAGTTACTTCTATTATGGGCTTTTTAAAAAGTTTCCACACCCAGTAGGGAATAAATTATCCCTATATACATGAGTTGGTACCCCGAGTTCCCTGACCTGTATACCAGCCTGGTGTCCTTGTACCTTTTATATAGATACAACCTCCGCAGTTACTCTAATATGCTTATAATTTTACTTTAGGGGAATTATTCACTATATACCCCCACCTTCCATTAAAGGGAAAAGTCCAGCTCCTCAAGACAAAATTAACCTTTTCCCCCTCAACCAAAAAAAACCAAAACGCTGTTTTTCTTTTTACTTACTTTGTTCAAAGACGCTCCATGATGAGATATTAAACTTACAAAACACTTATTCCTCGCTGCTGTTGCAGCTGGATATGACACAAACAGCACAGAGGAGCTTGTTCAGTAAAATACAGTAATAAAAATGTTCTATATTTTAAATTAGATTAACGTGATTAAACATTATAATTGTGTTATAAAAGCTAACATTTTATGTGAATACCTCTTGCACTTTGTCCAAGGTAACCCATGCAGAACCCCCCCTTGAAAATCCTGCGCTGCCCCTGCCCCTCCTGGGTATTAGCGGGAGTCTCTTGATTTCGGGTGGCTCTCCCCGTACTCTCACTTCCCGTGAGACCACCCAAACTCCCTCGACTTTAAAGACTGGCAGCCTCCTCCCCTGTAACACCCCTTACCCTGGACGACACGCCCCAACCATAACTCCTCCTCTGTCTACCCCTTTGGCTCCTAACTCCTCCTCCAGCCACCCCTAATGATGCCACCGACATCAACGCCTCCCCCCCGCAACGACCTTCACCCTTTCTTCACTTCACCTGCCCAGAAGCCACAATATGGTAGGGTGGAATGCCTGCATACCCTGTTGATCCTTGTTTAATGCCAAAGATGCACACGACACTGAAAACTGCACAACAAAGACCAGTAAAATAATGAATCATGTCCCTTTAAAAACATTAAAGGTTATAAAAATCAATATCTGTTTAATATAAAATCCTTTCCTCAAACATTTCTAATCAAGTTAAGAATATCTTCAGTTTTTTTAAATTAATGGAAAGATCTATATATTAGTACAGATTATAAAAGCCCAAAAGTCAGATTCCTATTATAAATTGCTAACTATGATTCCCACAGGATGAATGTAGATGCCATGAATTAAACGTTTTCTTTTTGCAATGCCGCCTGTGTCCCAGGAGAACGGTTCAATTTTGCGTGCCATTTCAAATGTATCACAATATCATTCCACATTTGCTGCACCCATTAACCACACATTACCTTCATTTACTTGTGACTCAAGAACATCTCTCCTCAGTCACTTTCCTCTTACAAACCAACCGTTAATAAGAAGAAATCACAATAAAGCAAATGTTTAACACAAATGCATTTTTTTTTTTTTCTATTTGGAACTGGTTTTAGACCCAAGTGTAACTGTGGTCTCCATACAAAAAGTTTTATATTTATATTAAAAAGAGCTCATTACTACCTTTAATAAAACGACTCCAGGATCTATGTAAACTCTAGCATATAAAGGGTGGTGTTTTAATCTAGCACTGTTAGCTTGACTTCACCAGCACCATTGTTCGACCCCTTGGCACAGACAACTTGACATTCTTCATTTTTTTTTGAACTGTGCAGTTTCTTGGGCCCAGACACACTTCCTTACATTTCCTGTTTATACTAATATGCTTATCTCATTAATAGTCTTCTCATCCTAGGACCAATAGCTAATAAGCCACAGCAGAATATACAACTGATATTGCACACTTAAACTATAGATTATTCTCATTTTGTAATGTATGCAAACGCAAACACTACATTTCGGGGATCACCTGTCCCCCTCACCGGATGAAGGGTGCATCCCAGTTGTATGCTGGTACTGACTTTAAAAAAGGACCAACTATACTGAACATGACTGCCCCTCATATTAATCTATAACTGAATACTGTACGAAGCACTTACTCTGAGGTTGTGTGTTTTGCTGCATGTCCTTCAATCCAGCAACGTTTTTGCTCAGGAGCAGTATCCCCCCTCCTCTTTTAACCACACCCACTTCCATCCGACTGATTTTTTTTCCCATAAACCAATTGTCAACCTGCACACTGTATACAGCATTCCAACTGTCAAAACTTCTGTCCACATTCCAGCTACAGCTGATATTGGATTGGTACTAAAAAAATAGGGGGCAGATCAAACAAAAAATGAACAGTGGTTGTTAGGGAAGAATTCAACTTTCCAATTGGTAGCATTTAAAATAACCTATTTTCGTAAAGATGCCCTTTTAATAGCTCCCAGAAAGTTTCCACGTTTTTTTTGGGAGGGTGGGTGGGGCTTCATACACAGCATCATGATGTGACTGTCACCCTTCTATCCTGACTTTAATTTAACTTAGTCAAGCCTATAAAACCAGAGAAGCTAGAGACATCATCCAGCTTGTTTGAAAGGCTATAGAGATCTCTTTCAAGTACACTTGTTGGAGACCACAGTTACCCTTTAAGGTGAATAAATAAACCAATCCGGGGACTAGCCTTAAGGTAAATACAATGTATAACCTATGTAGGGTCACGGTGCTAGGGTTAAAAACAACCATTTAATCATACTAAAAAGAGAGAAAAGATAAATCCAATTCTAAAGGACACTTGTTACATTTCTTTACTAAGATCTCATATGGAATCATGATATCTTGCAGATTCGTCTGTCATCTTTTAAAGACAGAGTTTTAAAGTTTAATATACCCGAGATATCATTATATCATTTGGATATCAATTTTTTACAGTAAGAATTGTGTTAAATTTTTTCTAAAAGATTGCGTGTCCTAGTTTCAACTTTGGGTGTTTCACCTCCTTTATGGTCATCATATCTCTGATTCTGTAATGACCTTCAAGACCTCCATTGCAACGTATTTCCATGTACGTCCACCCCTCACAACCGCAGTAAGAGATGATAGCAACAAGTGTCAAGAAACAGGAGGGGCTAGAAATCCCTAGTATCATCAACCAACCCAAACCTTCAACGGTAGAAAGATGCCGTCTGTTGTTATCTCCCCTTCTTGTCCTCTTACTGCACATATGTATGGTGTTTTCCCACGTACATGAGTACAATAATATGACATTTGTCCCTAAGGATACAAAGAAAAGCACACTTGATTATGTTAATAGCTCCAAATTACCCAACGAGGGCAATGATAAAGATCAAGGATCCCAACAGCAACAGCTACTCCAACCACCCGGAAGACTATAAATGAGTCCGATCCTATACCCCATGCTGCAATTCCTCTCAGCAACATGCTGACCATCGGAATGAAATAGATTGCATTATAACTGCAATAAAATGTTAAATGGAAAAAAATTTTCAATTAAGAACAACATGATTTTGTTATTCATAACAACTAAAATCAGATTTTTTGACAGTCAAGCAACTATAAACACAAAAACTTACTAGGAAACAAACATCAATGAGTGCATGTAGTATGTAAAATGCTACATTACATCCTCCTTGAGAGTTCCCCTTTTTAGTTTAATTCTGTTAATATTTTCCCAAGCTTCTGTTGGCCCACAGGGTTTACAGGGGAATCCCTGTAGGCCCACAGCCCATGCACCCAAGAAAACAGAGAAAAACTGCTAAAATGGTAAACACAGAGCCAAGGACCAGTAACAATGTCATTTTATTGGAGTCAGTAGGCGTTAAGGTGGGTACACACGTTACCCTCTGTAAGGAACTGCAAGATTCTCTGTCTGTCATATTTGCACACCAGCCATAACATTCTCCCTCTATAATCATATGGAGAACATTTTGACTGCCATACTCCTACGATTGCAGTGACTCCGTACTTTAGTACAGGGAGCTGACAGCTAACATAAAGATTTTCAGCCCAAGAATAAATGTTGTCCGGAATCGTAACGTTTGTCGGAAATGTGTTTTGGCCGTACACACATTAGCTAATATAGGTCCAATCCCGGTGGTACCGATGGATCGCCCTATAAGTCGTTCATGCATGTCCCAGTTTAAGATAGATATGTAAATGGTGTAATAATATGAATGCTAAACTCTGACAACTCTTGACACTTACAAGGACCAAGAATTGTCCGAAAAACATAGGGTGTGGGTACTCACTCATAAATGGTTTTTTTTTTGCATACCTTTATGTGATTGCTTGTAGTCACCAGGACCATCTACCTACTATTTGGATATACTATGGGCCCCTGGTCCTCAGATTTCCTGTGGGCCCTAACAGTTTAGTCCAACACTGATTTGTGGCGGTCCTGCAAGTAGCAACCACACTAGGACCACGTTTTAAAATGTTGTAAGCTTACTTTTATAGACTAACTAAAATGTTGAAAATTGAGTAACAAGCTAGAGTCGTAACAGGCTGCAAAGGGGAAAAAAATATTCTAAAACAAAATAATTTCTGGCAAGGGCAATGTCTTGTGAAGGAGTTTAGTCCAGTATGGTCAGGTTTGGTCGGCATTATGGTCATGTATCAGGTATTCCCAATATTTGGAAGGTGTAACTAAGGATAAGTACATGTAAAATAAAAGTTTGTTTCATTTGAAGCTGGGCTTAAAAATCTGGGGTGGCCATATTGTTGTATCGTGCGGGCATCACCTCACGGCGCAGTTGTGTGCATAGCGGTGAGGCAGACGTGCGCACGCACACCGTCGCACGGAACACACAGGCATTACCGTTGGAGGTGAATCTTAGCCGTCAGAGGAATCTCAGAGGGTCCGTAGCTAACATTGAGCAAACAGTATCAGTTTGTCAGCAAGTTTTGAATCTACAAAGAAGATCTGAAAGGGGCTAGGTAAAAAAAAAAATGGCACCAGAAATTTTATATATACTACACTTTATATCTCAATAACACAGTTACAATTAGGTAACAGTTACCTTCACACACTGAGGTCCAGCAGCGACATTTCTACAACCAGATTCTAAAAGCACATTACGAGAGAAAGTGAAAGAGAAAATAGATGGTGCAATATTATTATCCCAGCAAACCAATCAAATATTATCCGATATGCAGTAGAACAGTGAAAAGGTAACATCCCGATGGCTACTGTTGATAAATAGCACAGGTAATGTTTTGCATGCACCTCTCTTTATAAGCCTGCAAGTATTGTTTAATGGAATTTTGATTTTCCTGGTAATAACACGAACCTCCTGAGACAACTCGCCAGCAAAAATAAAAGCAAACACCTACAGTACTCTTACTTAAGCATGTTCCACCACAAACGAATTTTATTAGTTAGGTTAAATCTATTGCACGTTATAACTTAGGTATCACTGTGATTAAGCAATAAGCAAGGAAAATATTTCATGAATCACAGTAGTTGTGAAATAAAAAAAAAAGCATTGATAACATAAAGTGAAAATGGAATTCTAAAAATGTTTTTTTATTCCATGAAGTCTGCTAGTGGCCTCTTTCCCCCCTGGAAAATTTTATTCCTCTTATCGCACAGTGACCTTCCTCAAGCATGTGAAAACTAATGACTTTACAGATGCTGCATAATGTGAAGGACACTTCATTATGTTGATAATGTCCTACATAAAAGAACAGGGTGTCTGCTGCAGAGAACAATGTGTTCTTTCTAGGAATTAGAGACAGTAAAGGTACACCTCGGGAATTAAATATATATAGGAGGGGGTTTAGTCAGTTTTAGCCAAAACCATATAAGGTTAAAAAATTTACATAACAGACAATAAAGGGATGTTTGTATTGTCTAGCGGCCTGTTAGTTTTCAGATTTGTGGCTTTATTCACAGTTTAATTGGACGACAACTTTCCTTTTCTATAAGTGCAGATGATAAAGAAAAGGCACATTTTATAGTTTATAGGACATGAAGTTTTTCTACTGTCTGGAATTTCCTTGGGACATTTTATACTATGGAATCCTGACAATGTGCTCAGAACAGGACACCACCCAGGCTGTCCGAGTTACTCACAGCGCTGCAAAGAGAAAAAGTGACCACAATGCCACCCACATTTACCTAACCATCTTCCATTCTGATCCAAGCCCAGGCAGACTTAATGGGGTGTTAAGCTCTGCCACAGCTCCATCCACAGGCATCCTAACAGGACAATCTGTTTTAATTGGTGGTTTGCTTGATTTCGCATACAAGTGAAATACATCATAAAAATTAAATATTAGGGAGATAATGCAGCATTCGCACACTGTCAGCACGTACCATCCATCGTCCCACTAATTGAACCCAACAGGAAGGAACTGAATACCATCAGAACTGTGTCCCCCCATATTGTGAATATTACTATTTTTTTTTAGAACTATAAAACCTCCAATGTTTTACACATTGCCAAAACAGAACATTATTATCTGCATTAAGTGAGCTACAGAATGCATGAGGAGCTGTCCTCCGGTACAAGACACAGGCAAGGCTAGGAGACGTCTTTCCCCAAACGTCAGTAACAGCATTTGTAAGCTCAACCCATCTCGTAAGGAACAATTCCCATTTTCAGTTTATTGTCTTGTTCAGGTGTTGCAGCGTTTCTGTGAATCTGTAAGGCTCTTTTCACAGGTTGATTTAGCAACATTTTTTTTTTTTTGCACTGGTAATTAAAATCCCCGGGGAGAATAAAATATCCTGCTATGGAAGTTATCAGAGGTTTTACTGTTCTACCGGACAAAAATAGCAATCACTTAGCTAGCTTTAAATTCTAACTGTTACTACCAAGTGCAATAGAAACATCATATACTGTATCCAAATCTGTGAAGAAAGTAAAAACCACACAGTGTTAACATTTGGTGTAGGCTTTTTAGGCCTGTTGGATTAATGTTGGCCACCACCGCAGGTTGAAGTCAGATGAACCTCACTCATATTCAATGTGAAAATCGTATGCGATTGGCCAGGCATCGTGTCAATCATTTGATCTAACCAGTACAGATTTCCCACATGCTGACAGATGCTTATTCGGTCAGTACAAAATGGCCGTTTGTTGGTCGTGTACAGCCACTCGCAGATGTACATTTGTATGTTTGTACCCTTTAAGGCCCAGCACACACAGGCTTTATTTTATATTTTTATGGAGGATAACCACTAGGCTGTGGTAGAAGCAGATACAAACTTGAAAAAATCATTTAAAGGGGTCTGGTCTCGATATAAGTGGCCCTTTAAAATAACTCCAGGATCATGCTTCTAGCTGCATTATGAAGGTATTTTTTTTTTGCTAGGCCTGCCCCGAGTTTAAGGTTGGAACATGCCCATTTCTGGACAGAGCGTCATCAGCTTGCATTCTAAGCCCCGCCCCATAACTTCTAAATAATTTTTAAAGCTAGCCACAAGCATTTTTGGGGGTGGTGCTTATGACACAGCTTATAACACTTTGGCCCGTCACAGTGAAACAAGAGAAAAGGCAGTCTGGAAAGTGTAAATTTTCAAGCCTATAACTTAAGATCCAGAGAAGCTAAATAATCTCCTATGCTGTTTGACAGTTGCTAATTTCAATTCACTTGTATGCAGTATACCACCATTAACAATTTAAGCTCTCTACAGTGATACACTAGATAGACACATCTAACCAAGGTAGAATCTTCCATTGCCATTGTTTCGTGATCCCTCCTGTTGGGTATCAACATGTTGGGTGGCCAGCAGTTAAGTCTGTAACGTATAGTAGATAAAAATTGACCTTCATTTAGCGATTGGTCCTAAAACAACACAACTTTATGATTATACACGTTTCTTACCTAAACTTGCCTTTAAAGGGCAATCTATGTGAACTTTAAACATTGCTCCAATCCAGACATAAAAAGGTTCTGTATTCGACCTTATTCCCACGAGGATTCTCTTACTGGAACCAATAAGAATTTGTGTATTTTAATATGAATAATTGTGTATAGGTCTTTATAGAAAGAACTATGTATAGGTACTTATACCTCGGATACAGTGTAGGCTTTACTACACATTATAATTCTGATGCTTTTGTAACAATGTAAATGAACTCGAGATGTAACATCATTTACCTTTGTACAGTTTTGGCTGCTGCTGTTTAAGGCTAGGCCCACATCAATGCACACTATCGCACCAGAACCATGACTGCAATCATTTGTGTTATGCGGGGCGACTTTATGCTTTAATGTTTCCGGCTCTCATAGCCGGCAATTGTTGTCGAGCTTGCGCTACGGATTACGCAATGGTTGCAAACGGAGTGCATCGCTTGCGCAAAAAAATGGTGATACATGTGCTCCGAAGAGGTAGACCAAAAGCGCAAACTATTGTGGTCAGCCGTTGTCCGACACAGCATGCATTTTTTACATGGCAATCAGAATGCAATCACGATAAATCACACATTAAAGCATGCTAGTTGGGGTCAAAAAAAAAAGCCTAGCCAGCCCTAGCACAGAAGCTGGTTCCCACAGGTTTTTAGGGTCAAGTGTTGCCACAATGCCTGCACCCCTGTAGTTATCCCTTAACCCAACCTGGTGTCAAGTGGCAACCAGTTTTTTTTTTTTAAACTTTATGGTTTCTGGTTATTTTTTTGGCCTTCTCAGAAAGCAATTGTTTAGTTAGTGCCACCTTCACAAAAAAACATTCAAGGGGTATGAACATTTACAGTAAACACCCGCAGTAAAATCCAGTTATTAATATTGGGGAAAGAGATTGGAAATATAGGACATCAATTGTAACCAAAAGGCGCCAATGCTTATACATGCTATAGCTGGCTATACATGACTATAGATGGAAATATGCAGATGCCCTTTGGAAATTGAACTACAGTCGTTGCTATTCTTCCCCTAATACCGTTTCATAACAACAATACACCTGAAGTTGGAAAACTCTAGCTAAAATTTTGAATCCAGTACAGATATTTTTTTGGAAAAAACCAGCTAGTGAAACCCTTCCCTGCTTTCATTTCTCCCCTTTAAGACGATAGCTTGTGCTATATTTACGTAATTCTCACTATAAAGAACTGAGGGTAGTTCAGCTGAATTTATGGCTGGGAGAGGGGCGTAGTACCGGGAGCTGAAACAAAGATAATGCAGCTGTAGTGGAATTATTTTATTTAACTATTTCTCTTCCTACTTATAGAGCACTTCACTAGAGCACTCAACTCCCCAGTAGGCATGAAGAGTGTAATGCTAGCTTGCCTGACAGCATTACTAACTATACAATTCATTTATTAAATTAAATCTGAAAATTTGGATTGGCCAGTAGAAAACTGAACAGTAAACAATGTTACCTAATTTAAATTAGTAAGCAGGCGTTCGGGGATTCCCCTCTTCCTCAGGTGCCCTATATATATTATATATTATATATATATATCTCTTCTTAGTGCCGCCTCCCTGCTACTAATTTAAATTCCGATTTGTACTGCTTATGGTTGAGCATTTTTGAGGGAAGCAGCACCTTGGCAGATTGAAAGGAGTGTGGGAGTGCGAGGAGTTAACACAATTAAAACAATGTTTACCTAACCTAATGCACAATCCAATCCGTGTACCTCAGCACAAGGTGACATGTTACCTTACCTATGGCCAAGCCAATCCGTGTACCTCAGCAAGGTGCATGTACCTACTAATGGCACAATCCAATCCCGTGGCACCTCAGCAACCGGTGACATTTACCTTACCTAATGGCACATCCAATCGTGTACCTCAGAGCACAGGTGACATGTTACCTAACCTAATTGCCAACATTATCCAATCGTGTACCTTAGCACAGGTGACATGTTACCTTCCTCATGGCACATCCAATCCGTTTACCCCGCACAAGTAGACATACTACCTTACCTATGGCACAATCCAATCCGTGTACCTCAGCACAGTGACATGTTACCTTACTCCTAATGCACATCCAATCCTTGTACCCCAGCACAGGTGACACGTTACCTTCACCTATGGCACATCCCTCCTTGTACCTCACACGGTGACATTTTAACCACCTTACCTAATGGCACATCCAATCCGTGTACCTTCCGCACAGGTGACATGTTACCTAACCTAATGCACAATCCAATCCGTGTACCTTATCACAGTGACATGTTACCTTACCTAATTGCACAATCCAATCCGTGTACCCCGCACAGTAGACGTTTACCTTACCTAATGGCACCAATCCCAATCCGTGTACCTCAGCACAGTGACATGTTACCTTACCTAATGGCACAATCCAATCCTGTACCTCAGGCACGTGACATGTTTACCTAACCTAAGGCACAATCAATCCCGTGTAAAACTCCAGCACAGGTGACATGTTTTAACTTACTAATGGCACAAAATCCATCCGTGGTACCTCAGCACAGGTGACATTTTACCTTAAAAAAAAAAACCTTTAAAATGGCCAACATCCAATCCGTGTATACCTTAGCACAGTGACTGTTACCTTACCAATGGCACAATCCAATCCGTGTACCCCGGTCACAGTGACTTTACCATACCTAATGGCACAATCCATCCGTGTACCTCGCACAGGTGACATTTACCTTCCTAAGGCACAATCCAATCCTGTAACCTCAGCACAGTGACATGTTTACCTACCCTAATTGCACAATCCAATCCGTGTCCGGGTCAGCACAGGTGACATGTTACCTTACCTAATAGCACAATCATCCTTGTACCCTCAGCACAGGTAATCTTACCTTAACTAATGGACAATCCAATATGTGTACCTCATCATGACAAAGGTGTTTTGGAAATCATAGATGATATCCCATAGGGGCCATTCACTATGAAGATCGACTTACACAAAGTTAATTTCAACCAATTTTTTGGATCAAATTATCACCCATATTTAGATTCAGGCTAGCTGTTGTAGTTTTTAAACATCTATAGGGCCACAGAGTTTTTCCGTCCCTGCCGACGCAATATTGTATGTACCCACTAAACCACCTGGATCGATATTAAAAGCAAGGTCGCTCAAACTCAAACTTGCCCGTTGTGTGGGGAGCATTACATATTGCATTATGATTATATCTCGTGTGTCAACAGATTATAGGCTGCAAGTTAATAACTTGATGCCCATCTATAGCTCTGGGAACACAACACATACCCTAAATGGAGAATTC
>JAACNH010002921.1:0-33494 GCA_019447015.1 Hymenochirus boettgeri
ATTCTTTTAACGTAGCAACACGTTGGCTGAGTTCATACCCCCAACCTATACGGGGGTCATGGATTTACTAGCTCAGTCTTCCACACTTGGTTTGGGGTCATGGATTTGTTGGTACTGGTGTGAGACCAGGGAATAGGACTGCCCCACCCACAATCCTGGCTGTTGGCTTTACCAAATGATGGACTTGGAAGGTTCGCCAATTGAAACTATTGTTTGCCTGCATTCAAGTTCTATTTAGGTGGACATTTGGCCTGTAACACATGGTGGAAACCTTTGAAACACCTGTATGCCAGTTTTCTTCTAGGTCCTCACCCTGGGTGCCTTTAGGGAGGGGGGATGATGGGAAGGCTATACTGTCTTAGGAGTCAGTAAAAATACGACTTTCTGGTGGCCTCATTTGCAGTTAAGCCAGGGGATATTATAACTGTTAGGACTATAGAGAACTAAGGCCGCTGGTGTTTACACAGAAGACCATCAGTTTGTGTAGAGATACAAGGTCAGGTGAGGGAACGATGATTAATTCCAATGGAATGGTGACAAATTCTTCTGCCAAACATCTTGGCTTGGTGGTAGAGGAAGATTAATAAAATACATGCACAGTTGAAAGGGATAATATTCATTCTTCCCACAACCATTTAAAGGTATCAGAATTCCAAGTAAAGTTCCTTATTTGTTACATGAAAACCTTTGGAGATGCGACGTTAGAGATTGGTGCTCACTTGGAGCCATGGGGTGTAGGGGTCTCATTGAAAAGAAGAATGTTTTAAATACAATCTTCCAATCTCCCCGTGGGACAGAAATGCCACGTGTCTCAGTTAGGAATAGAGATGGCAGCCAGGTAAGACTACCCGGATCCGTCACGGAACATCGGTTTCGAAATCCCAATGATCCGGAGCCTGTTTTCGATAATTTTTAGCAAATACTGATAATCCTCTAAAATACGATTTGTTAAACTTGAAAGCAAGATTCCATCGTATTTCAAGGATTACGAACGTTCTAGGCTATTTCGAAACCTCGGAAACAACATACGTGAATATGCGATACTAGTCGATAATTCGTTCATTTTCGGATCTTCTGATTTTCCCGAGATCCGAGATCTGGAAAAACGGGACGAAACTGTTGAGCTTTGGCCATCAATAAGATAGGAAGAAGATTCCAATGAGTTTATATTGTAAGCCTTCCCGTGCTAGGTACACAGTCGGTTAAGGTATTCAGAGCTTCTGAATAAAAAGAAAGTCGCATACACGTCTCTTCGTTTTCTTTACAAATCATTTGAGAACAGTTTTTGTGATTGTGACGGAACCTCTGGGTATGGTACAGTCCAGCAAACCCATAGGTAAAAGGTTCAGTCTCTTTCTTTGACTGTTTGCCAAAATAGGAGGCAAAGCCAAAATATTGAAATTTCAGAGCCACGGGTGATGTGAAATTAGGGAAAGCCGTGCTCTGAGTGTTGGCTGCTTTGCATTGATAATGAAATTCAATCTGCCAGTGTTGCATACAAGCACCAGTGCAACAGCTCGGTTGATTCTCTCTCTATTCAGCGAAGTGAAAGACAGGGAGCGTGAGTTGTGCGTACAACCATGAATAAGAAAAAAAATCCTATTGCCATCTAGTAATTGATCTCTGCCGGTTTGAATATACTTATAGCGTAATGAAAGAACAAGGGCTTGCAGAGGAACGCCATAAATGATACAATCAACAAAGCGTTATCTGCAGGCAAAGGCAACACAACGACACAACCCAACGGTAAGGAGAGGAGGTACTGAGTTTAGGGCCAGTGGAGATTAAAGCGAATTGGAATTTAGATGAAATGAATGGTGTCTCCATGGATATAACTAGGAAAACCTTTAGATAGGGACCAACCAGATTATGAAACCGATAAACTCCCGCATTCCTGGTGGCATTTCGGGAGTGTCGTTTTTAAACAGGGCAGCCAGGGTTGCTGGGGAATTTTCTATGTCTTTGGTTGTGTTCGTGTTCGATGGTCACAATAAACCTAGAAAGTGGGGGAAGTGAATGAAATGTAAGATTTTTTTTATTATTTTAAAGAAATTTTTTTTTACTGCGTCCTTTTAAGAAACACAGGGGGCTAAGCGTTTAAAAATGGTGCTAATTGTTAGTGTAGCTTTCAAAGTTAAATAAAGATCCTGAGTGGTTGGGGCTAATTAGCACCATTTTAAACATAAAGAACTTTTATTGCTATCACTAGTAGTACATATGCCTGTGTACACCCACAATTCTAGACAATAGAGGCCTTTTGAAGTAAAACTCCAATAGTATAGAAATCCTTCAGCAAATAAAAAAATAAATCCCAGCAGAATGCAAACATAAATGCCTGTAGTTTCGAGAAGTCAGTGGATTATACTGTACAATTACACAATGCAACACATTGAACAAAAAAACTACCCTTCTCTAAAATATTATCCATTCAGCATGCAAATCCTTTAATATACCATCAAGCCTGATTATACCAACCCAGCATGCACGTGTTTTAAACAAGGTGATGGAATTCGCTTACACCAGATTAGGGGAGAGAATTTCTGGAGCTTTAAAGATTTTTTTTTCCTGCTTGTCATGTATTCTACTGGGACTGACCTTTGTTCAGAAACCACTGCAGGTGGCGTTGAAATACTGGGAGAGGCATTACGATGTTGAAGCTCACCCTTCTCCTTACTGAAGATATCAACAAGCACCATTGCTGTTTAATCTGTTATCGTGACACTAGACCAGAGGGTTTTTGCTGCTAGTGCCATGAAGTGAGTAATATCACAGAGTACAGATCCTACTGGTCTTTTGGTCAATGTCACTAACAACACAGAATGTTTATAATATTTTTTTCTGTTATCGATGTATTGTCTATCAGTGGAATGTTATTAAAACATTGGGGGATATTTGGCCAAAAATCACTTTTTCCATTAGGCTCCTATGGCTGTGCAATGAATCACCGAGAGCTGCGTTGTATTACTGGGAACTGCCTTTCGCAATGATGCTGGCCTCTACAATGAATTCCAGAGCCTCCAGCTGCCTACATTAGAGGATGGGATTTGGTCCAGCGCGGACCCCCACGGTTGGTTCCGAAATCCGAATGATCCGTTATGACGGTTCGCCCAGATTTCGGGACAAATTTTGACTGTTACGGCGCTTATACGAAAATCCTCGAAACTAGATTGGAGACCACTTTCAAGTTCTGATCGATTTAGAGGAACGATCATCCAAGGGCTATTGTCTCATCTTTTTGAAATAAGCTTGCAGTCGAAAATCTTCTGAAATAATATCGGACAACTGAAAGTGGTCTCTGATCGTATTTCGTTGAACGTCGAGGGCTATTTTCCCAAACAAATTGTTTTGAGATCTTGGGATTTTGCACGAGACCCGGGAATCGAAAATGGCAAGGAAACATTGAGTTGCGGCCATCTCCATGCGCCACTGCACATTGGGTAGGTGATAGCCGCATGTGATTGTAAATAACACAATAACTGCTATGTTTTCCAAGGGAGGGAAGACATGTATTAAAGCAGTTTTCTATGGGGGGAACGACAAACTGTGTTTATAATGTTGACTGAACACCAGTAGTTGAGTGTGATGACGAATAGTGATTTCAAACAAACATGGTTTCGATTCAGAACTGTAGTTTCGAAAATACACGAACCAAAAGATTTTTTAGAAATTTGAATTTATGAATTTGGAACTTCAAAATCAACTCAAAAACATCAAACATTTAAATTTTAAAAACTCGTCGAAAATGTGTTAAATTTTTATTGAAAAAAACGAAAATGTCTATCGAAAAGTTCAAAATTGCTACAGAAAATTCAAAAAGTTCCAATTCAAGGGATTTTGGGATTTTCGGAAATTTCAATAGGGTCCTCGGAAGTTATCGGAACAAAACTTGACGAGAGATGAACAAAAACGCAGGGAGTTACTTCCGACAGCGGGTGTGTTTGAAACCTATCGAGATTTCATTAATATGAAAACAATTCAAAACCAATTGAATCAGAACTTTTTGAATATTCGATCACAATATTTTACCCAATCAATTTTCGATTTTCACAAAAAACGATTCTCACATTTTTTGCATTTTTTCTAGTATTCCACTTATTGATGTATAGTTCAGAGTTAGAAACTGTTAGAAAATGATGTCGGATCCGTGAATTTTCGACAATGTTCTTGAGGATCGAAAGCAGGTTTTGTTGCGAAAAACCAGAAGTCATAATTTCTTTTGATGTTCTCGAGTGCCGCCACCATCTGGATGAGTTTGCGAAAGTATTCCAACCAGGACAAAGATGTTGTGGGAATGTGGAGGTAAAAAACACCGTGGTTGGAATTAAAGCTATATCACCTACTATGCTATATGAGGATGGGCCAGTGGACTTTCTAAATGGAACCTCATCTCACTGTATTTATTTTTTAAACTTATTTTTTTAACAGATTTTTACAGAAATCCTAATGAAAAGAGAAAGACAGAATGATATGTGTAAAAACAGTTCAACATAGGTCCTTAGGTAGGTTCTTCAATGATTATTAGTTACTTATGGCCTATTAGTTCGGAATAATAATTCTTCACTCCAATCTTCGTCAAGCAGAGTTGGAAGGGCAATAGGGTCTGGTTAATGTATATTGGGGTGATCTGTCTTAATTAAGTCCTAGTCATATCTTTGCATTATATTTGTGAAGTCGGGGAGAGGGAGAGAAAAACCAAAGGTCCTAATGGGCCCATACCCTCATAACCATAAGGACACCTTTGTCAACCATCAGTATATGTGTGGTGGATAGGAAGATAAGGAGAGGTGTAGCGTAAGGATGTCCTAGACACGAAGGTCATCTTTAATCCAGCCGAAGACATTCCCACACCAGCCATTATAATTAAGCATCACAAAAAATTTTGTTCAGCTGATTGGAGTTAGAACCCCCCCCCATTCCAATGCATTATAAAATAATTGGATAGGTACACATCGAGATGGTTTAAAGCTCATGTAATATTGAATACTGGAGGGGTACCACTGGGTACACTGCAGAATTAAGGGTGGTAGCAGCAATGATTTGTATGGCCAATAGGTAGGGTTAGATATACTCTGCTCGGTTTTGCTCACCGGGTGGGCTCGCAAAGTACAGTAAACTTTTGTCAGTATCGAAATGTGTACAAATTCAAAATTATATGGGAATTTGATTTCTGCCACCAAAATATGGATGAGATTCATCATTGAAATCCGTAATTGCAGGGGCAAAATTACAGCCCATTCTTTACTCAACAGTCCCAGTTTGTGATGGGATGGCGGTAAAGGGGGCGTAGTGGTAGATTGACTCTCTCACATACACCATGTGGAAGATCTCCAATGTCTGTTTAGGACTTACACCTAAAACATTAATACTGTTTATTCTTGGATGCTCAATACTTTAGAGAATATAAGTGAGGGGATGAGATTCTGTATGCACAATGATTCATAAATGAGTTTAGTATCTGAAGTCATTTTAATTGCATTGAAGTTTTTCAGCGTGGTTTGGTATTTATTTTATATCTGTGATTTCAAAGGAGAGTCTTTGTTCTGTTTCTTCAGACCATTACTAAGTACCATAAGGGACTTTTAACGGGCTTTGTTCTGGTGTGAAGATGAAATGGAATACTGTGTAAAATATTTGGGCTTTAATCTATCCCGTTTTATCTTTGATATGAAGAGTTTATTATGGTGGGTTTGAGACTCCAGAGTAGATTTCCAATTGTGAAATCATATTTCTACTGTAATTAAACTCAATGACAATCCTTTGAGCCCAGGTAATGGTACAAATAAAGAATTATAAGATGTGCATTTAGTCAATTGGAGAGCTGCAGAAACAGCCAATCGGGTGAACTGAAAAGGACAGAATCTTGTAGACTGTTTTTTAGAGTGTTGAAGCAGGAATTGGGCACATGATTTCCAATTTTTTTATGATGCATATTACCAACAAAATAAATGAATGTGTTGCTATCACAATAAATTAGGATTTCAGTCAGGCTCATTACTTGGGTCGTTGTTTCTAGAGTAAGTGTGAGAATGCCTCAAGAAGGGTGACATTTAAGGCCCATCGTTTCGAAAGCTCGTTTTGCAGAAACCATATAGCCCCACATTGAAGATGTTTCACTGGAGGAATCAATATGTTTGTATTATAACCTAGTCGACAGATCTTCCAGTGCTGCTATGACCACTGTTTACCTTTTGTTAGACTGTCCGATTTCCCATGATGATCATAAGCACAGAGATGCTTTGGAACATCCAATTATTTATTAGGGCTAAAATCAATATGTCTATTATAGGAAATAACAGGATACCAGGTTTAAAAACATGCCTTTACATCTTCTAGAATATCTAGATGAAGAACTTGTTCAAAAACTAGGCTGTAGGGCAAATTGACATCAGTTTTGGATTACCTGATGCCACATAACATGTCTGAATATTCAGGCAGTTGTCCTGTGATTGTTAAGATCCAACTTGTTGCAACCAATTAGCAGGCCAAAGGATGGGCAGTTAGCATTGCGTTAATTAAAGCTTCAAGCTGGTTACTCTTTCCTATGTTGTTAATACATGACCTGCATATCTTTCTATGGACTTTTTGAAGAAGCTGGATGTCCTAATCAAGGCAAAACATTAAAAGGCTTCAGGCCCATGAGTCTAGTTTGTGTGATTTAATATAAACTCACCAAAGTTAATGCATGTCAGGCTTGTCTCTAGTTAATTTGATATTTCAAGTTGGAGGATATAGGAAATATTACTGAAGGCTACAGGTGTCTATGATTGGATTTGATCTTAAAGGATTAACTTCCTCTGAAAATGATCTTTTAAAAATGGAAAGTACTGGGAGATGGAGGTTGGATTATATTCCTACCTCATAATTCGTTTCGTTGAGAGCTACAGACTACAGTTTTTCATTTGCCAGGTTAGTCCTGGATATCCTGTTTAAAAGATAGTGCTGAAGCCAGGAGGAGATCGCAGGAAGAATCAGTTTTCTTTGGATGGTGCTCCTCATAGAAACAATATGGGAAGGGAGGAATTACCCTTCCTATACCATGTCCCAAGTACTTTTCATTTTACCGTATTAAAAAAAACTGTATACACATGATAGTTCTCCTTAATCGTCGCTCTTGGCTTGTAAGTCTTGGTCCAACCTAACCATATTGAAATCAATTACAAGACAAGAAACCACATTAATAAAGTAGTAATCACAAGGTTCTCGACCAGTCAAAAAGTTCTCTTCTTTAGATATCTTCACAACGTGTAAATCATTTTACGGCTAGAACGAAGGCAACATGGACATATCATCCAAGTAAAATAAAAAACAAATACTCCAACAGAAAGAGAACGTGACCTTCTTGGTATTCTTTTTAGAATGGAGACATGTAACTGGCTCACTATGTGTTTATGGTGAGTCACAGGATTTCTGGGTCAGGTCTGAGGCTCATTTTCTCTCACGGGTTGACACACATTCTTTTATCGAACTGCTTTCTAAACATTGCAACTATAACAAATGAATTACCTCTTTTTTTCTGATTTTTACGATTTACTGAATGTTTTATTATAAAAGAAAAAAAATAAAAAACCCGTCCATGTTACTGTCTATATAAAATTACTCCAGGAGTAAGACAGGGTACATTATTATCCTCAGTGAACTTAGCAGCAGAGATATAAGAACATTTAATCACGGTGTCAGGAAAATCAACTATATATTTAAATGCGTGTTCTTTGAATTTGTCAGACCTTCCATTACGCTCTGCGGGGAGAAGCTCTGATGCGTATTGTTAAGCTGCAATTTAAAACATCATATTGTGGTTGTAACTAACAGCGAAAAAGACATCGTACGGATGTGACAGAAAGTGAAACAGTATAGGAATTGTTTTGGAACAAGATAAACATACAAGGTAAAACCAGCTGTGATATATCAATTTCTGGAATTACATTTCTTTATTTTGTGGCAAGTCTCTTAGAAATGACCATTGGGAGGGCTGAATGTAGCAGAAGTTCTGCTGAAATGATAAACTGCTACATCTTGGAGTTATAGGGAAAGGACATTTTATTGCTTAAAAGGGGAAGGTATTCCTTCGTGCTTACAAGGGGAATGTAATTCCTTCTTGCTTAAAGGGGAAGGAAAGTCCTTCTGCTTAAAGGGCAAGGTAATGCCTTCTTGACTAAAGGGAAGGTAAATCCTTCTTGTTTAAAGGGAAGTAATTCCTTCTTGCTTAAAGGGATGTAATTCCTTCTTGCTATTAAAGGGGAAGGTAATTCCTTCTTGATTTAAAGGGGAAGGTAATTCCTTCGCTTAAAGCGGAGGTTAATTTCCTTTTGCTTAAAGATTAAGGTAATTCCTTCTGGCTTAAAAGGGAAAGGTAATCCTTCTTGCTTTTAGGGGAAAGGTAATTCTCTGCTTAAAGGAAAGGTAATTCCTGGCCTTGCTTATAGGGGGAAGGTAATCCTTATGCTTTAAAGGGAAGGTAATTACTTCTAGCTTAATTGAAACGTAATGCCTTCTTGCTCTTAAAGGGGAATGAATTCCCTTTTGCTAATAGGAAGGTAATTCCTTCTTGCTAAGGGGGGAAAGTAATTCCTTCTTCCTTAAAGGCGGAAGGTAATTCCTTCTTCCCTTAAAAGGGGAACGGTAATTCCTCTTGCTTAAAGGGAAGGTAATTCCTTCTTGCTTAAAGGGAAGGTAACTCCTTGCTTAAAGGGTAAGGAATTTCCTTCTTGTTTAAAGGGAACGGTAATCCTTCTTGCTTAAAGCAGAGGTAATTTCCTTTTGTTTTTTTACGTAAAGATTAAGGTTAGTCCTCTTGCTTTAAAGGGAAAAGGTAATCCTTCTTGTTAAGGGGAAGGTAATTCCTCTTCTTAAGGGAGGTTTCTGTATAGGGAAGGTGATCCCTTCTTGCTTGCTTTAAGGGAGATGGTAATTCCTCTGCTTAAGGGGGTAGGTAATTCCTTCATCTTTAAGGAAGGTAATGGTAATTCTTGCTTGCTTAAGGAGAAGGTATTCCTTCTTGCTTATAGGGGAAGTTATTCCTTCTTGCTTTAGGGAAGTGTGATCATTCTTTTGCTTTAAGGGGATGGCAATTCCTTCTTGCTGTAAGGGGGAAGGTATTCCTTCATGCTTAGAGGGAAGTACATGGTAATTCTTTCGTGCTTAAAGGAAGGTAATTCTTCTTGCTTAAAGGAAGTACCTTCTAGGGGAAGTGTAATTCCTTCTTGCTTTAGGGGGATTAGGGAGTAATTCCTTTCTTGTTAAAGAGGAAGGTATTGCTTCTGCGTTAAAGGGAAGGTAATTCCTTCTGCCTAAAGAGGAGTGTAATTCTCTTTGTAAAGAGGAGGGTAATTCCTTCTTGCTTAAGAGGAAGGTACTTCCTTCTTGCTTAAAGAGGAAGGTAACTTTCCGCCTTGCTTAAAGGGGAAGGTATCCCTTCTTGCTTATAGGGAGATGTAATTCACTTCTCTTAAGGGGAAGGTTAATTCCTTCATGATTATAGGGGAAGGTAATTCCTTCTTGCTTTTAGGGAAGGAATTCCTTCTTGCTTAAAAGGGAAGGTAATTCCTTCTGCTTAAAGAGGAAGGTAATTCCTTACTTGCTTCAAGAGTAAGGTATTCCTCCTTCTTAAGGGGAAGTAATCCCTTCTTGACTTATAGGGGAAGTGAATTTCCTTCTTGCTTATGAGGCGGCAGGTATTCCTCTTGCTTAAAGGGAATGGTAATTCCGTTCTTGTCTTATAGGGAAAGGTATTCCCTCTTGCTTGGTAGGGGACAGGTAATTCCTTCTTGCTTTGAGGGAAGGTATTCCATTCAGAAGGCATTCTGTGCTTAAAGGAGGAAGGTTAATTCCTTCTTTTGCTTTAAGGGAAGGTAATTCCTTCTTGCTTAAAGAGGAAGGTAATTCCTCTTGCTTAAGAGAAGTAATTCCTCTTCTTGCTTAAAGAGGAAGGTAATTCCCTTCTGCTTTAAAGGGGAAGGTAATTCCTTCTTGCTAAAGGGTGGAATTTGCTAGGGAGAATCCTTCTTGCTATAGGGAGAAGGTAATTCCTTCTTGCTTTTAGGGAAAGGTAGTCCGTCTGCTTTAAAGAGGAAGGTAAGTCCTTCTTGCTTAAAGGGCTGTCCACCCCACAAAACATAATCCCCCAACTACTGGCCCCACCATGTAGTGTTAGTTTAATCCCTTCCTCACTCCAAGCTCCATAGTGGTTTCTCCTGTAAACCCCCCCCAAAGTCTCAAAACTAACTACCCAGGAGGAATGCAGGTCTCTGCCTGACTTCTAAGCCTCGGAGAGACTTGCCAGCGCACTTGCAGCCCCTCTCCCCCCCCTCCCTCCCCCTCCCGCTCCCTCCCTCTCCTCCCGTTCTACTATCCCTCCCCCTAGCGTTAAACCCCCTTAATATGAGCGCTCCCCCAATGTCCCCCAGCCCCACCGCGGTTTGGTTTTTTCAAAAAGTCTCCCCAAACTCTTAACTACCTCCCGCTTTTCTTCCGCCGCACTGAATGACCGGCAGCCCCGCCGTCGTGATTGGCTCGCCAATCACAGACGCGACTGCCGAGTCACGCCCTGCTGCTTCTCCGCAAGCAGGAGGGCGGCAGTGGGGCGGAGGATTGAGCGGGCAGGTAAGTAGAGAGTTGGGAGCTTTTTGAAAAGAAAACATGAGGTTGGTGGCTGTGGACAGTGGGGAGCGAGAATTAAAAAACCTATTTTAGGGGATGGACTACCCTTTAAGGTGGAAGGCTAATTCCTTCTTGTTAAAGAGGAGGTAATTCCTCCTTGCCTTAAAGGGGGAAGTAATTCCTTCTTGACGCTATAAGAGGAAGTAATTCCTTCTTCTTTAGCTCCGGGAAGTAATGCCTTTCTTGCTTAAAGGGGAAGGTAATTCCTTCTTGCTTAAAGGGGAAGGTTATCTTCTGCTTAAAGGGAAGGTCTATTCTTCTTGCTTAAAGGGGAAGGCATTTTTTTTCAATTGGTTTGTATCAGAAAAGAAATCAACATGGCTCCAAATGTGGTGAACTTCTTCTGCTTCAACCAATATGGTCTCTTTCAGAAAGGTTTCTCTCAATAAAATACCACAGGGTGGAAAAATCAATTCTCAAAATAAATAATGCTGAATCAACCTTTCTCTAGATAAATGTAAAGGTAACTAAAGAATTCAAATGCAATGAACCTCCTTGCATTATGTTTCACATAGTGATAAATACAAGCTCCAGAATTCCAATACTGAGGACCAGAACGTGGTTAATATATACTATATAATATAGTATATATACTTCCTAAATGTCCGCACTCCTTGCCTAAACACATACGTGCCCTGGTGCGTAACCTCCAATAGTCGTGTATAAAACAAACGTGGTCTGCAGTGAAGGGCAACTCTCGGGGACTTCCCAAACAGTTGCACGAGTGTACGGATACGGCTCAATGCATTCTCGGCCATCCTGAGGACGGGCCCGTACCAAGGCCATTCGGCAACTTGTTTGTGAAATTGTGATCCCGAGAGTGCCTTTCTTTTCTTTGGCCAGCCAGATTAATTTGGGACGCTTAGCCTTCCCGTACATAAAATCTGCCTAGTGGATATATAAGATCTGTGCTATAGAGTGTAGGGGTGGATAATCTTTTACCTAACAGGATCTTTAGGAGTTAGGGGTTGTGTTATAATCTCCTTATGATATAGTTTAAGGTCATTTCCCTGTCTGGAATGTGGTGCTAGAGAATTTGGGTCATTTTTAAACTTTCGTAAAAGTTCGAAAGGTCAAATTCGCGACCCAATTAAAGTCTATTGGAGTAGTGATAGTTTCAAAAGTCCGGGGATATACGATTAACTAACATGGTAACTTACTGTAAAGGCTGTGGCACCTGGGAAATGGTCTGGGAACTGTCACTTCACCAAAAACTTGACGGGCAAAAATAAGCCATAAATTGAGGGTTATCGAAAATGACATTCTAGGGTTGCGGAACAGTCTGTCATGTTAAGAAACGCCCTGTAATTCGATAATGATCACTTTTTCGATACTTAGCTGCGAAATACAAGCTGCAAGTCCAGAAAGTCCAGAAAAATCCTAGTCTGGCGATAGTTCCAGAAGTCCGAGTCCGTTCGGAACTTTTAAGTTGACTTGAATTCGAGTTCGAGTTTGGTGAAGTTCTCGTCCATCTCTAGTGGTGGCAGTTACCGTATAAATATTAAGATATTTTTAGTGGTTGCTGTATTATGTTCACACTACCCGTCCACTCCTGTCTGTTAATTCCAATTTCATGTAGTTGGAGTAATTTTTTTCCCAAAAGGTGGGTACACAGAGACCAGGGTGTGGGGTTGTGACAGTACTGTGGTCCCCTACTGTCATTATAAAGATATAAAGCACTAAGGAGTTCTATGTCCATATCAAATGTACAAGGACACAGATAAGTTTACAGGACTCTTGGTCCCACTCATGTAATTATAAGGGATATGTTATCCCCTACATGTAAATTATAAGGATATTAGAAGTCACTCGAGTTCCATGTCCATATAAAAGGTTACAATGACACAGAACTAAGTAACAGGGAACTCTGGGTAACACTCTGTAATTATAGAGAGATAAGTATCCCTACTGGTAAGTTAGAGGGGGATATTAGAAGTCACTGAGGAGTCTCTGTGTCTAATAAAGATGTACAAGGCCAAGACTGAGTTAGAAGGGAATGTGTGGTACCACTCATGTATTATTGAGGGATAATGCACCCCTACTGTAAATTATAAGGATATAAAGTCACTGAGAGGAGTACCATTCCATATAAAGGTACAAGGCTACAGACTAAGTTATCAGGGACTCTGGGTACCACTCATGTATTATAATGGGATAATGCACCCCCTACTGTAAATTATAAGGATAATTGAAGTCACTAAGGAGTTACATGGCCACTCATGTATTATAAGGGATAATAGTAACATAGTAATTAAGGTGTGAATAAAGACATAGTCCATCAATCACAACCTATTCACTTTTTTTTTTTTTTTTTTAACCCTTGACCTACAGTTGATGCCAGAGGAAGGCAAAAAAACCCAGCTAAAAGGGTGGAAATTTCCTCCTTGACTCCAAAACGTGCCAATCGGAAAGTACCTAGATCAACCAGATCTATGTGTATATATACCAGTAATCTCAATATTTTTTAGTTTTAGAAACTTATCCAGGCCTTTTTTAAAGTTTTTCAATGAAACTTGCCATTACCACGATCTGCTGGAAGACATTCCAACAGTTGTCACCGGTCTCAATGAAGAAAGAACCTTTCCTAACCTGAAGATGATAACTTCTTTTCTTCCCACCTTAAGGAATGTCCAGGTGTCCTCTGATTTGACCTATTAGTGAACAATGCACCAGAGAGCTCATGGTATGGGCCATTAATATATTGTGTACAAGGCATTATCGTGTCCCCCACCAAACCGCCGCTTCTCCAATGTAAACAGCCCTAACTTGTCTAATCTGCCTGCATATTCAGCCCTCCATTCCCTTTTAATTAGTGGCCCTTCTCGATGCCCTCAATTTCGCCAAGATGTACCCTTTGTATGGGATTCAAAACAGCAACCGCATATTCCAAATGAGGCCTTACCAGTGCCTTGTAAAGAGGGGAATAATATTTTCTCTCTTGAATACTATTCCCCTTTTATACAAGGACAATATCTTGCCTAGCTCTGCTGTTGTCTAACCTGGCATAGTTTGCTACAGCAAGTCTGTTATCTACAGAACCCACAAATCTTTTTCCATTACAATAACTTAACCACAGATTTTTATGGTTGGGATGGCACAGGTGATTATAAAATCCCAAATGCATCCCTTACATTTCTACATTGAATCTCATCTGGCCATTCTGTTGCCCATTTTGATTATTCATCTAGGTCGCTGTTCAGCATGCACATCATTTGAAGTTTCCAAAGCTCTGCCATAAGTTAGTGTCATCACAAACACAGAGACCTTGCTTTCAATGCCCCCTTCAAGTCACTTATGAAACAGATTAAACAGAAGCGGCCCCAGTACAGAACCCTGAGGCACTCCGCTTAGACTAGCCCACATATCTGTAATTATAAGGATATAAAGAGTCACTGAGGAGTTCTGTGTCCATATAAGAGGTACAAGGATAAGTTGTGTAGCATCCATGACCCTTGTCGTCCTAAAAGTGTGATTTGGCTTTAATACTTGAATCCTTGCTTTTCCTGCATTTACCTTTTACCCACTGCCGTTGTGAGCTACTAGTTATTTGGTGTTGTTTCCGTTCTTGCATGGACATAACAACAACCTATCTATAGGAGAAATCCCTTTTTAGCCATTATTATAAAACACAGTTGTACAGGAAAATAAAATGACACTATTTCCTACCACTGCGATGGCCTGTTTGGCGGATCCGAACCAGATCCGCACGATTTATCCGTTCGCAGAACGGATCCGGATTTTGGAAGTTCGGGACAATCTCCTCCTACCTACTACATGAAAAGTGATTGGCCATAGAAATACAGTATGTAACAGTTATTGTTCCAGTGTTTAAAAGTTGTGTTATCTGACTATGCCTTTGTGAAGGTTCTCAGTCATCCAGTCATGGATATCTGTTTGTATTCAATTGAGATCAACGGACTTGAAATGTGTGATTCTGAAGCGTTTCGCTAGTCATATCCGACTGGTTCTCAAATCAGAATGACTTGACAAGAATCTGTGGCAGATTTGTCCCTGGAAACCCAATAAGCATATCACGCCGAGTGTTAATGCTGTTGTTAACACTTACTCTGGGCGTCCTATAACACACCTCTTAGCCACTATCTATCACAAACAACAAATCAACAAACACCCTTAACACCTGGCTGGATATGCAATTGGGATTTTCCAGGGTACGTAATTGCCCAGATTCTTGTAAAGTCCATTCTGAATGGAGAAAGAAGCCAGTCGGGGACTACGAAACGTCTTCAAAACTACATTTCAAGTCCAGTTGATTAATTGTAATACAACAGATATGTTGTGTCGACTGGCTTTCAATTATTTTATTCATATTTAAAATATGAGAGCGCACTGTGCTAACATGTCACCGTGCCTACATAACATTTATTACATGAATTGAACTCTGAGTCCCACTCATGTGTTTAATAAGTGGTAAATTATCACGCACTGTGGAAGTGGCATTTCAACTCCATAATGCAGCACTAATTCACCATTTGTTTCCCATATCATGTCCAATCAATATGGCAGCTCCCACCTATTCCCAGCCCAGAGGCACTCAAAGGTTAACACAGCTTCTTGTTAGTGAATTCTCAACTCTTCCATTTGTTAGGAATTAACTCACTGTCAATACACGAACTGGAACAGAACTTCACCTTTCCACAGGGGCTTCTGCCTTAACAAGCTAAAAAAACAGATCCAGCAGTTATATATATATTAATTTGTATCACAAGGGGAAACTTAAGATCTTTTAATTCTTGGTCATAGAACTGTAATAGATAATGTTTGGTATCTTTGGATTGTATAAAATTAAGCGAAATCACAAAAACTGTTTATAGTTTTGGTATGTGATATTTAGGTACGTGTAGTGATAGATAGAGGGGAAATCAGGACTTAAAGGGGGCGATTGCAATAGTGGGCGCAAAATGCCCAAGTCAGTGGTAAACCACGCATCCGATGTTCATCAGGTTACCGTGGGTTTTACACTGAGTGTGCATTGCCTGCGCATTTCCGAGAAGCTCGCAAATGAGCGTGGCGCAAGGCGATTGCAAACCGCCCTTAGTAAAGTTTTGCGCTACCATGGCGCGAAACTTTACTCACTGAATGATAGGAATGCGTTATCCGGCGCACTACCTGGCAGAGATCCCGTCGTGTACAAAATCTCGCACAGGATTTTTTGCATCCGGGGGGAATGGGCAGGTAAGCTGCGTCGGAAAAAAACTATTGCATCGCCCCCAAAGTTCCCTCCTGTAAAGCAGGGATACACCTCCCAGGTGTAGGACAAACACTCCCTTAAGGGACCACAACATTCTCCGATGTCAGGAGAGGGAATTAATATAGGGCAATAGAACTCAGCCCACCATTGACATTTTACCGATAAACAAGGATACATCATTAGCCAACTGGACTGTAATTGGCTTCCACTTGGACTATCATTTTGGGTTTTGTCTATTTTTTCCTTGGATTCCAAGTTTTTATGACTTGTCATTACTCTTTAAGTATTATCCTTCCGGTATCCCATTATTTTACCTGTGTGCTACCTTACATTTCGATACAGGGGCGGAGTTTGAGTGCTTTTTTGAATAGGGATGGCTAAGGAAATATCAGTCCCCACACGCCGTGGAGCAAAATTTTTAAATCACTCACCTCAGGCCCACCCACCTTTATATTTGAAAATAATTCAAAAGGTGGGAGCTTGAATACTCCGTGCCACGTCTTCATTTTTTAAACCCCACCCTTTCCACGCATCGTTATATTTGATAATAATATAAACTAGAGTTTAGAATTTTATATTTTACACAAAATCCTATAAATGATAAAATAAATTACACCCATCTTATCATGCTATAAACGCAACCACCTAGATTCTCAGGTTAACCACAGCATTTTTTAGGAGTTCAAAGGATGGTGGGGAGGAATATCCTAAATAATTATATAAATACACCAACAGTTGTAAGTATTAAATTACTCGAATATAAACCCACTGAGTATAACTGAGGGTAGAAAATTATGAAGCACTAATGCAAACCGTGTAAAATTAGAAAAAATGATAAAATGACATGAATAACAGAACTCCAGTAACCCAACTAGTCCCCCCATGATACTCCAGATGTTTGGGAAACTATAACTCCCAGGGTTCGTGTTTTAGGGGGGATTCCGGTGCCTGATATCCCCCCCTTTTGTCTGCTCAGTGCAGTCTGCTGTTTACCTATCCTGGTGTACCCAGAAGTTACGTAGATTGTGTCGTATATTGTTACGATTAGACATGTTACATTAGACTGTTACATAACTGTTACCTAGACGTTAACATTGTGTTACATGACTGTGTACATAGACTGTTTACATGAGACTGTTGACATAGATGTTACATAACTGTTATTAGATTTGTTACATAGATTGTATATAGATTGTTACATAGACTGTGACATACATGTGTACATAGACGTTATATAGATTGCTACATAGACTGTTACATAGAATGTTACATAGATTTTACATTTAGGACTCGTTACATAGAACTGTTACTAATTTCTGTTACATAGACTGTTATAGATGTTTGAATAGATGTTACCTAGACTGTTCATAATTTACATAGACTGTTACCTAGATTGTTATATAACTGTACATAGACTGTTACAAGATTGTTACTAGATTGGTTATATAGATTTGTTACATAGATTGTTACATAGACTGTTAAGTAGACTGTACATAGATTGTTATACTAGATTGTTATATAGACGTTACTAGACTGTTACATAGACTGGTATATACGATTGTTACATAGAGTGTTTTAATAGATTGGTACATGTTAATTGAGCTGTGAGTAGAAGAAGCAGCATGTTGTATGTTTCAAAATGTATCAAGTTAGTCCGTGATTAAGACCAGATAGAGATCTGTCATCAATATTAACCTGCAGCTGCCTGAGGGATTGTGCTGAGAAGCTGGGTTATATACATGTATATCGTACCACCTACACTGTAATGGAGCTTAGGAGACTGGAATAGGGACATTAGAAAATCATGGAGGTGGTTGTATAGCGTAATTATAATATATGGGGGTGTGTGTGGTGTGTGTGGTGTGTGTGTGTGTTGTGTCACAAGCTGTGACTTTAAAGACACTAATGGTAAAGTAGTGAAATGTGGATGTATCCGTTAAAACAGAGCGTTAGGGCTGGGTGACACACGGACACATTTCGTGGTTAAAATAAAGTGGTCGGCCCCTCAGCAAATGTCTCCTATGGACCACAGTGTTCACTGCCACTGACGAAATCAACCTAGGAGTTTTTCGGCCCAACCGACCAATACACGGAAATAGCTGTTGGCTGGTGTACCCGCTTTAGTTAAGTATACAAAAGGTACGACTTATAAGAGAAGAAAAGGGGATATGGTATTGGCCAAACTGTGATGTAATCATGGCAATCAGAGAATAACATAATTTATATGATCCATATGGAACTCAATGGATGTATTACGGTCATGAACCTCCTTCTGGGACTCCCAGGATGCTTGATGCTGCAGTTGTAGGTTCTAAACATCTGGAGTGACAAGTTCATTTGGCCCCCATAATAAAATAATATTTACCTAATAAAATGCACTTATAAAGTGCCACAAACTTTACTAACCCCCCACTACCACCCTCCACTTTAAAGACTTATTAGCCCACCCACTACCCCCACCCAAACCCCCCCCCCCCCCATATCAAAGATATCCTATGGTAAATTAAAGGGCAAACTAAGACAAGAACAACACGTACCAGGCAGGCAGAACACCCTTGATATAAAACAGTAATCTGTGTCTACTCTCATGTTGATACGGTGGGCTGGGAAATAACATATGGGGGGTTTTTGCTGTACTTCTCCACATTCTAGTATCACACAGTTTGGTCAACGACTATTATGTTCTGCTCATGTCAGTCCTTAGCATGGCACGAATTGTTACAGTTGGTCCACACCCATTAATAATCTCTAGCCAATCCTTTTACATGACAGATAAAGCCAGGAAGAATGTGACTGACGGTCAGAAGGTGTGTCTGACACTGCACATACACACTCAGTACTTCATCAGTTTTAACAGGCTTTGATTTACTTAACAGAGTTTCCTAAAGTCTCATTTTATAGTTTATTGTGTTTTTAGGAATTATTTTCAGATCTGAGTATAAAAATGGTTTTTAGTTCTCCTTAAGTTGGCCAAAATATCCTTAGGCTGAAGAAGGAGGCTGGGACAGATCGGGAGGCTTAAATCCTCATTTCTATTACTGGTGGGGATGCACTCCGGACAGGACGGATATGTAGTTGGTCCGCCGCTGCCACGTAAGGTACAGTCCCCGTGTTAACCACTTACATCTTCAGCATACTGCCTGGCCTCTGATGCTCTAGTCCTGTCTCCCACCGAATGTCCTCTCAATCTGCACACAGCTTCTTACTTTTGTTGGACTCTTCTAATCTGGTGTGATTATAAATAGTTTTTTTCCCCACAAATAAAAAAACAAAATCAAGGTACAAGGTTTTCCTGTGCGTGGTAATCTGACAACACCAATCGGACTGTTATCTAACTACAGTATAAACCAGTAAAAAGCCGTACATATGTGTTGGTTGCCATAGATTTATAGCTCAGGCAAAAGTTTGTACCTTTACTTGCATAAAGCACCTTACAATATAAAAGCTGACAATATCCACGAGTGTTGGGTGGTTCTGAGAGGAGGCGGTAATCGGGCTCATTGGTGATCACTTTAAATCTGTTGATGGCAAATGCCCCAACGTGTGGATTATAAACGTTTTCACACTCAGCTGAGAAATAAATACAGAGGGTTGGTAAAATAAATAAAAAGATGTGTTGATTATCCTGAGTCACCTCTTCCTACTTTTAGTTTGGTATTGAAGAGTTGTATCGTCAATAAGTGTTATTTATGTGGCCATACCAGAGTAAATGTGAATTGTACGAGTACACTTTGAGTTATGATTAAGGCTCTTAGTGGAAATAAATGTCAGTGTAGACCCTTATAGCAAAAGTGAACAACTTGTGTCAAATATATGAAAAGCACAATGCAGTGGTTTACTCGTCTAGAAAAAAGGTCACAGATTTTATTGAATTCTGATCTAAGATAATTCTGATTGCCAATGGAGTCAAGGAGAAGTGTTTAGTACCAAGTCTTCTGTGTTTGCATAGCAGGTTCTGTGAATTGGTGCATTAAAATCTTTGTTAATTGTTTGTAAACTCGGATAGTTGCACATTTGGTATGTCAGGTGAATAAAGGAAAAATGTTCATTTGCATTTGGTGTTGGGAAACATGGGGTTTATGTCTTTATTTCCCAGAGCCCATAAAATCACACAGTGTGGTCCTGAGCATGGTCGTTATGCAGCTCAGTCCTAATATACTGCAGGAACAGTTGGTCAACACCCACTGGATTAACCTCTAGCCAATCCTTTTACAGGACAGATGGTCAAGGTAGCATGTGACTTAGGTCAGGGGTGTGTGGGCCAGTCACTGTACATACATTAATTTCATCCCGTTTTCAGGCGGTGTACATTACTTTATGCTATTACTGTAGTGGATTTACAGTTTATGTATTACTTATGGGGTGTAAAATGGAGGGTTTAGTTTCTCCTTTAATTTGTACAGGACTCTACAATGAAAATAATTTGTTCTTAATAAACGTAATGCCATGGGTTTCATTATGTGTAGAGCAGACCGGTATAATTTATTGTGAGAGGCCACATGTTATTTCCATTATAGAAGTTAGAAGAGGGTCCTTAAAAACAACTTTTTAGAATTTAATACAATTAATAAATAGTAGAAGAGATGGCATAATTTTGAAAAGTTGGTCCGGTTACGAACTTTCGAACTAAAATGGGGACCCATTAAAGTCAATGGGAGTCAAATAGTTCGAAAGTTCTAATGAAATACAATTAAAATATTCAATGGTAACGTAATGTAAATGCTGGGGACCTGGGAGGAAATGGTTGGGGAACACGTTCCAATATCCAGGACATTCGAAAAATCTATTTATATCTTACTGTAGATTCGATGTCGCACCTAGATACCATGGACATTTTACTGCGGATTCAATGCTCGCGTATAGGCTTTAATGGACACTTTACTCGTAGATTCGATGTTCGCGCCTAGGTACCATGGACATTTTACTCGCGGATTCGATGCTCGCGGATAGGCTTTAGTGGACACTTACTTGTAGATCGATGTTGCGCCTAGATACCATGGCATTTTCTCGCGGATTCGATGCTTGCTTATAGGTTTTAATGGGACACTTACTCGTAGATTCGATGTTCGCGCCTAGATACCATGGACATTTTACTCGCGGATTCGATGGCTGCGTATAGGGTTTTAATGGACCCTTCACTCGCGGATCGATGCTCGCGCCTAGATACCATGGACATTTTACTCGCGGATTCGATGCTCGCGTATAGGCTTTAATGGAACACTTTACTTGTAGATTCGATGTTCGCACTAATACATGTTACATTTTACCTCGGGATTCGGTGCGATCGCTTATAGGCTTTAATGGTCACTTTACTCGTAGATTTTGATGTTCGCGCCTAGTTACCCAGTGGACATTTTACTCGCGGATTCGATTGCTCGCGTATAGGTTTTTAATGGACACTTTACTTGTAGATCGATGTTCGTGCTAGGTACCATGTACATTTTACTCGCGGATTCGATGCTCGGTATAGGTTTTAATGGACACTTTACTTGTGATTCGATGTTTCGTGCCTAGGTACCATGTACATTTTACTCGCGGAATTCGATGCTCGCGTATAGGTGTAATGGACACTTTACTTGTAGATTCGATGTTCGCGGCCTAGATACCATGTACATTTACTCGCGGATTCGATGCTCGCGTATAGGTTTTAATGGACACTTTACTTGTAGATTTCGAGTTCGCACTAGATACCAGACATTTACTCGCGGGTTCGATGCTCGCGTATAGGCTTTAACTGGACACTTTACTTGTAGATTCGATGTTGCCACCTAGATACCATGTACATTTTACTCGCGGATTAGATGCTCGCGGTATAGGCTTTAATGGACACTTTACTTGTAGATTCGATGTTTCGCACACTAGAACCATGTACATTTTACTCGCGGATCGTGCTCGCGTATAGGCTTTATGGACACTTTACGTGTAGATCGATGTTCGCACCAGATACCATGGACATTTACTAGCGGATTTCGATGTTCGCGTATAGGCTTTAATGGACACTTTACTTGTAGATTCGAGTTCGCACTAGATACCATGGACATTTTACTCGCGGATTCGATGTTCGCGTATAGGCTTTAATGGACACTTTACTTGTAGATTCGATGTTCGCAACCTAGATACCATGGACATTTTTAACTAACGGATTCGATGCTCGCGTATTAGGTTTAATGGACACTTTACTTGTAGATCGATGTTGCACCTAGATACCATGGAGCATTTTACTCGCGGATTCAAGTGCTGCTTATAGGCTTTAATGGACACTTTACTCGTAGAGATTCGATGTTCGCGCCTGGTACCATGGTACATTTTATCGCGGATTCGATGTGTCGCGTATAGGCTTAATGGACACTTTACTCGTAGATCGTGTTCCGAGCCTAGATACCATGGACATTTTACTTGCGGATTCGATGCTCGGCGTATAGGCTAATGGACACTCACTTTACTTGTAGATTCGATGTTCGCACCTGAATACCATGTACATTTTACTCGCGGATTCGATGGTCGCGTATAGGCATTAATGGACACTTTACTTGTAGATTGATGTTCGCACCTAGATACCATGGACATTTACTCGCGGATTCAATGCTGCTTATAGGCTTTAAGGGGACCACTTTACTCGTAGATTCGATGTTCGCGCCTAAGGTACCATGTGACATTTTACTCGCGGATTCGATGTTCGCGTATAGGCTTTAATGGAAACTTACTGTAGATTCGATGTTCGCGCCTAGATACCATGGACATTTTACTTGCGGATTCGATGCTCGCGTATAGGCTTTAAGGACACTTTACTGTAGATTCGATGTTCGCACCTAAGATACAAGTTACATTTTACTGCGGATTCGATGCTCGCGTCATAGGCTTTAATGGCACTTTACTTGTAGATTCGATGTTCGCGCCTAGATACCATGGACATTTTACTCCGGGATTCAATGCTCGCTTAGGCTTTAATGGACACTTTCTTGTAGATCGATGTTCGCACCTAGATACCATGGACATTTTACTCGCGGATTCAATGCTCGCTTATAGGCTTTAATGGACACACTTACTCGTAGATTCGATGTTGCGCCTAGGTACATGTACATTTTACTCGAGGATTCGATGTTCGCGTATAGGCTTTAATGGACACTTTACTTGAGAGATCGATGTTCGCACCTAGTACCATGTACATTTTACTCGCGGATTCGATGCTCGCGTATAGGCTTTAATGGACACTTTACTTTGTAGATACGATGTTCGCGCTAGAGACCATGGACATTTTTACTCGGGATTCGATGCTCGCGTATAGGTTTTAATGGACCCTTCACCGCGGATGTCGATGCTCGCGCTCCTGATACCATGGACATTTACTCGCGGAGGATTCGATGACTCGGTATAGGCTTTAATGGACACTTACTTGTAGATTCGATGTTCGCTACTAGTACCATGTACATTTTATCGCAGATTCGATGCCGCTGATAGGCTTTAATGGCACTTTACTCGTAGATTTGATGTTTGGCCTAGTTACCATGGAATTTTGCGGATTCGATGTCGCGTATAGGTTCTAATGGAACTTACTTGTAGATCGTGTTCGCACTAGATACAGTGGAATTTTACTCGGGATCGATGCTCGCATATAGGCTTTAAGTTGAACTTTACTTGAAGTGCGTGTTCGTGACTAGGAACCTGGACATTTTACTCGGCGGATTCGATTGCTCGGTTATAGGCTTTATGGAAACTTTACTCGTAGATTCGTGTTGCACCTATGATACCATGGACATTTTACGTGCGGATTCGATGCTCGCGATAGGTGAATGGACATGTACTTGTAGACTTCGTGTTCGCACTAGAGACCATGGACATTTTATCGGGATCAATTGTCGCTTATAGGCTTTATGGACACTTTACTCTAGATTCGATGGTTCGCGCTAGGTTACATGTACATTTATCGAGGGATCGATGTTCAGTATAGGCTTAATGGACACTTACTTTAGTTCGATGTCGCACTAGATACATGTACATTTACTCGCGGATTCGATGCTCGCGTATAGGCTTTAAGTGGCACTTTTACTTGTAGATACGATGTTCGGCGGCATAGATACCATGGACATTTTACTCGGGATTCATGCTCGCTATAGGTTTAATGGACCCTTCACTCGCAAGATTCGATGCTCGCCGCCTAGATACCATGGACATTTACTGCGGATTCGATGCTCGCGGTAGGTTTAATGGACACTTTACTTTAGATTCGATGTTCGCACCTAGATACCATGGACATTTTACTGCGCGATTCGATGCTCGCTTATAGGCTGTAATGGTCACTTTACTGTAGATTGATGTTCGCGCCTAGTACAATGGACATTTTACTGCGGATTCGATGCTCGCGTATAGGTTTTAATGGACACTTTACTGTAGATTCGATGTTCGCACCTAGATACCAGGGACATTTTACTCAGCGGATTCGATGCTCGCATATAGGCTTAATGGACACTTTACTTGAAGATCGATGTTCGTGCCTAGGTTACCATGGACATTTACTCGCGGATTCGATGCTCGCGTATTAGGCTTTAAAGGACACTTACTCGTAGATTCGAGTCGCACCTAGATACCATGGACATTTTACTGCGGATTCGATGCTCGCGTATAGGCTTTATGGTCACTTTATCGTAGATTGATGTTCGCGCCTAGTTACCATGGAATTTTACTGCGGATTCGATGCTCGCGTATAGGTTTTAATGGACACTTTATCTTGTAGATTCGATGTTCGGCCTAGATACCATGTACATTTTATTCGCGGTTCGATGCTCGTATAGGTTTAATGGACACTTTACTTGTAGATTCGATGTTCGCACCTAGATACCATGTACATTTTACTCGCGGATTCGATGCTCGCGTATAGGCTTTATAATGGACACTTACTTGTAGATTCGCATGTTCGCACGATAGATACCATGGGAATTTTCTCGCGGATTTCAATGCTTGCTTAGAGGCTTTAATGGGACACTTTACTCGTAGATTCGATGTTCGCGGCCTAGGTACCATGTACATTTACTCGCGATTCGATGATCGCGTATAGGCTTTATGGACCCTTGACATCGTAGATTCGTGTTGCGCTGGATACCGATGCATTTTACTTGCGGATCGATGCTCGCGTATAGGCTTAATGGACAACTTTACTGTAGATTCGATGTTCGCACCTAGTACCATGTACATTTTACTCGCGGAGGATTCGATTGTCGCGATAGGCTTTAATGGGATCACTTTACTGTAGATTCGATTTTCGCACCTAGATCCATGGACATTTTACTCGCGGATTCAATGCTGCTTATAGGGCTTTAATGGACCCTTACTCGTAGATCGATGTTCGCGCCTACGTAACCATGTACATTTTACTCGCGGATTCGATGGTTCGCTATAGGCTTTAATGGCACTTTACCGTAGATTCGATGTTCGCACCTAGATACCATTGACATTTTACTCGCGGATTCAATGCTGCGTATAGGCTTTAATGGACACTTTTTATGTAGATTCGATGTTCGCGCCTAGTACATGACATTTTATCGCGGATTCGATGCTCGCTTATAGTTTTAATGGACACTTTACTCGTAGATTTCGATGTTCGCGGCTAGGTACCATGACATTTACTACGCGGATTCGATGCTGGTATAGGTAATGGACACTTTACTTGGTAGATTCGATGTTCGCACCAGAGTACCATGTACATTTTATCGCGGATTCGATGCTCGCGTATAGGTTAATGGACACTTTACTTGTAGATTCGATGTCGCGCATAGATACCATGGACATTTATACTGCGCGGATTCGATGCTCGCGTATAGGTTTATGGGACCCTTCACTCGCGGATGCGATGCTAGCGCCTAGTACCATGGACATTTTACTCGCGGGGATTCGATGTGCTCGCGTTAAGGCTTTAATGGACACTTTACTTGTAGATTCGATGTTCGCACTAGATACCATGTACATTTTTACTGCGAGGATTCGATGCTCGCTTTAGGAGGCTTTAATGGTCACTTTACTCGTAGATTGATTGTCGCGCCTAGTACCATGGACATTTACTTGGGATTCGATGGTCGCGTTTAGGTTTAATGGACACTTTACTTGTAGATTCGATGTTCGCACCTAGATACCATGGACATTTTACTCGCGGATTCGATGCTCGCATATATGCGTTAAGGGGACACTTTACTTGAGATTCGATGTTTCGGCCTAGGTACCAGGGGACCCATTTTACTCGCGGATCGATGATCGCGTATAGGCTTTAATGGACACTTTACTCGTAGATTCGATGTTCGCACCTAGATACCATGGACATTTTACTTGCGGATTCGATGCTCGCGTTATAGGCTTAATGGTCAATTAATGAGATTGATGGTGCGCCTAGTACCATGGGACATTTTACTTGCGGATTCGATGCTGCGTAAGGTTTTAATGGACACTTTAATGAACGATTCGAGTCTGTGCCTAGATACCATGTACATGGTTACTCTCTGCGGATTCGATGCTCGCGTATAGGTTTTAATGGACACTTTACTTGAGATTCGATGTTCGCACCTAGATACCATGGAACATTTACTCGGGATTCGATGCTCGCGTATAGGCTTTAATGGAACTTTACTGTGATAGATTCGATGGTGCGCACCTAGATACCATGTGACATTTTACCGCGATTCGATGCTCGATATAGCTTTAATGGACACTTTACTTGTAGATTCGATGTTCGCACCTAGTACCATGTACATTTTACTCGCGGATTCGATGCTCGCGATAGGCTTTAATGGACATTTATTGAGATATTCGATGTTCGCACCTAGATACCATGACATTTACTTCGCGGATTCAATGCTTGCTAGTAGGCTTTAATGGACACTTTACTCGTAGATTCGGTTCGCGCCTAGGTACCATGTACATTTTAACTCGCGGATTCGATGTTCGGTATAGGCTTTAATGGACACTTTACTCGTAGATTCGATGTTCGCGCCTAGATACCATGGAACATTTTACTTGCGATTCGATGCTCGCGTATAGGCTTTAAATGGACACTTTACTTGTAGATTCGATGTTCGCACCTAGATACCATGTACATTTTACTCGCGGATTCGATGCTCGCGTATAGGCTTTAATGGACACTTTACTTGTAGATTCGATGTGTGCACCTAGATACATGTTACATTTACATCGCGGATTCGTGCTCGCGTATAGGCTTTTAATGCAACACTTTACTGTAGATTCGATGTTCGCACCTAGATACCAGGGCATTTTACTCGCGGAATTCAAGTGCTCGCTTATAGGCTGAATTATGGACACACTTTATTGATGATCGATGTTTGCACCTAGATACCATGGACATTTGTACTCGCGGATTCAATGCTCGCGGTAGGCTGTAATGGACACTTTACTTGTAGATTCGATGTTCGCACCTAGATACCATGGACATTTTACTCGTCGGATTCAATGCTCGCTGTATAGGCTTTAATGGACACTTACTCGTAGATTTGATGTTCGCGCTAGGTACCAGTACATTTACTCGCGGGAATGCGATGTTCGGTATAGGCTTTAATGGACACTTTACTCGTTAGATCGATGTTCGCATCGAGATACCATGAGATTTTATTGCGGATTCAATGCTTGCTTATAGCTTTAATGACACTTTACTCGTAGATTCGATGTTCGCGCCTAGGTACCATGGACATTTTACTCGCGGATTCGGATGTTGCTCGGATAGGCTTTAATTGGACACTTTAACTTGTAGATTCGAGTTCGCACCTAGATACCATGTACATTTACTCGCGGGTACGATGCTCGCGTTATAGGCTTAAGGACAACTTTACTTGTAGATTCGATGTTCGCGCCTAGATTAACATGGACATTTTACTAGCGGATCGATGCTCGCGTATAGGTTTAATGGACCCTTAACTCGCGGGGATCGATGTCGCTGCCTAGATACCATGGACATTTACTCGCGGGGGGAGTATTCGATGCTCGCGTATAGGCTTTAAGGACACTTTACTTGTAGATTCGATGTTCGCACCTAGATACCATGGACATTTTACCGCGGATTCATGCTCGAGTGCGTTCTTTAATGGTCACTTACTCGTATTAGATTTGATGTTCGCGCCTAGTTACCATGGACATTACTTGCGGATTCGTGTTGGGTATAGGTTTAATGGACACTTACTTGTAGATCGATGTTCGCAACCAGATACCCTGGCATTTACTGCGGATTCAATCTCGCTATAGGCTTTAATGGTCACTTACTCGTAGAGATGATGTTCGCGCTAGTTACCAGGGACATTTTACTCCGGGATTCGATGCTCGCGTATAGGCTTTAATGGACAACTTTACTTGAGATTTGATTTCGTGCCTAGGACCATGGACATTTACTCGCGGTTCATGCTCGCTTATGGGCTTTAATGGACACTTTACTGTAGATTCGATGTTCGACATGATACCATGGACATTTTACTGCGGAGTCGGATGCTCGCGTATAGGCTTTAATGGACACTTTACTGTGATTCGATGTCGACACCTAGATACCATGTACATTTTACTCGCGGATTCGATGCTCGTATAGGTGTTAATGGACACTTACTTGTAGATTCGATTCGCCCTAGATACATGGACATTTACTCGCGGATTCGATGCTCGCGTATAGGCTTTAATGGATCACTTTATGTAGATGTCGGGGTTATCACCAGAGATACATGGACATTTTACGCGGAATTCGATGCTCGGGTATAGGCTCTTTAATGGACACTTACTTGTAGATTCGATGTTCGCACCTAGATACGGCATTCTTAACGCGGATTCAATGTCGCCTATAGGCGCTTATGGACACTTGACTTGTAGATTCGATGTTGCACCTAGATACCATGGTACAATTTTACTCGCGGATTAATGGGGATGGTTAGTAGGTTGTAATGGGCACTTTACTCGTAGATTTGATTTTCGCGCCATCAGGTACCAGGTACATTTTACTCGCGGATCGATGGTCGCGATATAGCTTTAATGGGGCAACTTGTACTCGTAGTAAATTCGATGTCGCACCTAGATCACATGTACATTTTACTTGCGGCTTCAATGCTGCTTATAGGCTTTAATGGACCACTTTACTCGAGATTCGATGTTCGCGACTAGGTACCATGGACATTTACTCGCGGATTCGATGCTTCGTGTAGGTTTGTAATGAAACTTTACTCGTAGATTCGATGTTCGCGCTAGGTACCAGGGACATTTCTCGCGGCATTCGATGATTGTGTATAGGGCCTATATGGACCACTTTACTTTTAGAGTTCGAGTGTTCGCACCTAGATACCATTGTACACTTTACTCGCGGATTCGATTCGCTTATAGGGTAATGGTCACTTTGACTCGTAGATTTGATGTTCGCGCCTAGTTACCATGGGACATTTTACTTGCGGATTCAATGCTACGGATAGGTTTTTAATGGGGACCTTACTTGTAGATCGGATGTTCGCACCAGATACCAGGAAATTTTACTCGCGGATTCGATGCTACGCGTATAAGGTTTAATGGACACTTTACTTGTGATTCGATGTTCGTGATAGGTACTCAGGACATTTCTACGCGGGATTCGTGCTGCGTATAGGCTGTAATGGAACAACTTTACTCGTAGATCGATGTTAGCACCTAGATACCATGGACATTTTAACTTGCGGATTGCGATGCTCGCGATAGGCTTTAATGGACACTTTATTGTAGATTCGATTTCGCACCTAGATACCATGGTACATGTTAACTCGCGGATTCGATGCCTCGCGTATAGGGGTTTAGGACACTTTACTGTGAGATTCGATGTTCGGACCTAGATACCATGGGATTTTACTCCCGGATTCGATGCTCGCGTATAGGTCTTTAATGGACACTTATTTACTGTAGATCGATGTTCGCACATAGATACCAATGGACATTTTACCCGGGATTCGATGCTTCGCGTATAGGCTTATGGGACACTTTACTGTAGATTCGATGTTCGCCACTAGATACCATGTACATTTTAATCGCGGATTTCTATGGCTCGCGTAAGGACTGTAATGGACACTTACTGTGTGATGTCCGATGTTCGCACCTAGATACCATGGACATTTTACTAGGGATTCGAGCTCGCTTATAGGCTTATATGGGACACTTACTTGTAGATTCGATGTTCGCACCTAGATAACATGTCATTACTCGCGGATCGTGCCAACGGTATAGGTGTTAATGCGACACTTTACTTGTAGATTCGATGGTTCGCAACTGAGATTACCATGGACATTTTACGCGCGGATTCGATTGATCGCGTAAGGCTTTAATGGGACACTTTAATTGTAGATTTGATGTCGCCACCTAGAATACCATGGACATTTACTAGCGGATTCGATGCCGCGTATGGCTTAATGGACCACTTTACTTGGTAGATTGCGATGTTCGCACCTAGATACCATGTACATTTTACTCGCGGATTCTATGCTCCGTCTATGCCTGTTAAGGGACACTGTACTTGTAGATTCGATTTTCGACCAGTTACCATGGACATTTTACTCGCGGATGCAATGTCGCTTTAAGGCTTTAATGAAAAACACTTTACTTGTAGATGTCATGTTCGAACCTATGATACATGTACATTTGTACTCGCGGTTCGATGCTCGCAGATAGGTTTAGATGGGACCACTTTATTGTAGATCGAGTTCGCACTAGATACCATGGACATTTTACTCGCGATTCGATGCAGCGTATAGGCTTTAATGGACACTTTGACTTGTAGATTTGATGTTCGACACCTAGATACCATGGACATTTTACTCTGCGGATCTCGATGCAGCGTTATAGGTCTTTAAGGACACTACTTCTAGATTCGAGGTCGCACCTGAGTTAACCATGGACATTTTACTCGCGGATCAATGGCTCGACTTATAGGCTTTAATGGGAACTTTACTCGTAGATTCGATTGTTCGCGCTAGGTAACAGTGTACATTTTTACTGCGGAGGGGAATCAGAAGGGGATATATTAATTGCGATCGCGTGCTGCGTATAGGCTTATGGACACTTTTACTCGTAGATGTCGATGTTGCGCACTAGATACCATGACATTTACTCGCGGATTTCATTTGCTTGCTATAGGCTTTAATGGACATTTACTCGTAGATCGATGTTCGCGCCTAGGTAGTAGGACATTCTTACTCCGCGGAATTCGGATGCGTCGTGATAGGTTTTAATGGACCACTGTACTCGGGATTGCTGCTTGCGTCGTAGCAAGATACCATGGACATTTTATCCGTGGATTCGATGTCGCATATCGGTTTATGGACACTGTACCGCGGGATTCGCTGCTTGCGTTCGTGCCTAGATACCATGGAATGTTGACTGCGGTTCGAGCTCCGTTCACGCCCTACGATACATGGACATTTTTTCGCGGATTCGATGCTCGCGTTCGACGGCCATGATACCAATGGACATTTACGTCGTGGATCGGATGCTCGCGTAGCGCGCTAGATACATAGGACATTTTACTCGATGAGTCCGATGCTCGCGTTCGCGCCCTAGAACCACGGCCATTGTAATGCGGATTTGATGATGCGCGTTCCGCCGCCTCAGATACATGGAATTTTACTCATGGATCTGATGTACGCGTTCGCGGCCCAGCTACCTGGCCATTTACTGCGGATTCGAGCTCGGTATAGGTTTAAAGACATTTTGCTCGCGGATTCGAGTCGCGTATAGGTTAATAGGGAACATTTAACTCGCAATTCATGCTCGCGTTATAGGCTTAAATGGCCACTTTACTTGTAGATTCGATGTCGGACCTAGATACCAGTACATTTTTAGCGCGGATTACGATGCTGCGTTAGGTTTGAATGGCAACTTTACTTGTAGGATTCGATGTTCGGACCTAGATCCATTGAAATTTACTCCCGGATAAGATGCTCGCGTAATAGGGCTTAATGGACACTTTACTGTAGATTCGAGTTCGCACCTAGTTACCAGGGACATTTACTCGCGGATCGATGCTACGTTTTGTTAAGGCTTTTAATGGACACTTTACTTGTAGAGGGTCGATGGTTCGCACCTAGATACCATGTACATTTTACTCGAGGATTCTATGTCGCGTATAGGCTTAATGGACACTTTTAACTGTGTGATTCGATCTCGCACCATAGATACCAGGAATTTACGCGGATTCAATGCTCGCTGGATAGGCTTAATGGACACTTACTTGTAGATTCGATGTTCCGCACCAGGATACCATGTACATTTTACTCGCGGATTCGATCCGCGTATAGGTTGTAATGGGATTTAATGGACATTACTTGTAGATTCGATGTTCGCACTATGATTCCATGTTACATTTTACTCGCGGATTATATGCTCGCGTATAGGGCTTTAATGGACACTTTACTGGTAGATTCTGTTCGCACCTAGCTACCATGGACATTTTTACTCGCGTGACGCCCACGTGAACACCCACACTCGAGCATGGCGGGGGAAGACGCGACAATGGGACCCTTCACTCGCGGATTCGAATGCGAATGCTCGACGCCTAGTTACCATGGACATTTTACTAGCGGATTCGATGCTCGCGATAGGCTTTAATGGACCTTTACTTGTAGAATTCGATGTTCGCACCTAAGTACCAGTACATTTTACACTCGACGGATTCGGGCTCGCTTAAGGCTTTAATGGCAACTTTACTCGTAGTTTGATGTTCAAGCGCCTAGTTACCATTGACATTTTACTCGCGGGATTCGATGCTCGCGTATAGGTTTAATGGGACACTTTACTTGTAGATGCGTGGTTCGTGCCTAGGTACCCATGTACATTTTACTGCGGGATTCGATGATCGAGTATATGGCTTTTAATGGACCACTTTACGGGTAGATTCGATGTTCGTGCACTAGGTACAGTACATTTTAATCGCGGATTCGATGCTCGCGTTAAGGTTTTTAATGGGACACTTTTACTTGTAGATTCGATCGTTCGCGCCTAGATCCCAGTACATTTTACTCGCGGGATTCGATGCGCGCGTATAGGTTTTAATGACCAACTTTATTGTAGATTCGATGTTCCACATATGATACCATGAGACATTTTTACTCAGCGGATAGCCGATGCTCGCCGTATAGGTTTAAGGACACTTTAATATGTAGATTCGATGTTTCGACCTAGATCCATGGACATTTTACATCGCGGATTTCGGATGACGCGTATAGGCTTTAATGGCACTTTACTGGTAGATAGATGTCGCACCTCCTATGAGATACATGTACATTTTACTCGCGGATCGATGCTCGCGTATAGGCTTTGTTAATTGGGACACTTTACTTGTAGATTCGATGTTCGCACCTTAGAACCATGGACATGTTTACTCGCGGATTCGAATGTTCGCGTATAGGTTTTAATGGACACTTACTTGTCGATTAGAGGTGTTCGCACCTAGATTACCATGGACATTTTACTGCGGATTCGTGTTCGCGTATAGGCTTTTAATGGACACTTTAATTGTCGATTCGAGTATGGTCGCAACCATAGAGACCACCTGGTAGATACCATGTACATTTTACTCGTGGATTCGATGCTCGCGTATAGGTTTTAATGGACACTTTACTTGTAGATTCGATGTTCGCGCCTAGATACC
>JAACNH010002922.1:0-33481 GCA_019447015.1 Hymenochirus boettgeri
ACGTACGGCTCAGTCTGACGTATATAATATATAGGACGTCCCACCCGTACGAACGCAGTCTACATAAGATAGTAATATCATCGTGCGTTTACACCGTACCACGCATCTGACTATAAATATCTACTAGGGACTGCACACTACAGCGCAGTCTGACGTGATTATAATTCATAGGACGTTCACCCACACACCTCTGCATAATATATATTAATGGACTTCACACGTACCTCACAGTCTGACTAATTCTACTATCTAGGTGACTCATACCGTCACGCCAGTCTTACATAATCAATAAATATATGTAGGGACGTTCCACACGTAACACAGACCGCAGTCTGACATAATATATATATAATAGGGACGTTCCACGCTTTTTTTTAACGCGCATCGAGTTCTGACATAATTATAAATATAATAGGGACGTTCCACGTCCGCACGCGTCGACATAAATAGATACTCTTAATGTTGACGTCGCCACGTAACAGCAAGCGGCCATAAATACATATAAATATTAATAAGGGGACGTTCACGGACGGCACCATCACTCCCGCGACATGTCTGTCACTGACTAATATATAATAAATGGACGTTCACACGTAACAGCACGAGCTGTTGACTATATATAATATAATAGGGAGACTGTTCACACATAACAAGCGCGTCTGACATAATGATATAATATAATAGGGACGTTACACACATACACCGCATGTCTGACATAATATATAATGGACGTCATAACGCGTCTTCGACAAATATGAAAGAGGCGTTCACTACAGCGCGAGAAAATATCATGGCGTACACAGTTCAACAGCGCTGACAATCATATAATTATAAATAGGTACGTTCAACAACGTAAGCCCGGCTTCTGACATAATATATAGGATACATATGGGACGTTCACACGTAACAGCCAGGTCGTACATAATATATAATATAATAGGGACGTTTTCACATAACAGCACAGTCTGAATAAATATATAATACTAATAGGGGACCGTTCACTCTAACAGCGACAGTCTGACATTAAATATATAATACAATAGGGACGCTTCACACTTAACACACAGTCTGACATATAGATAGAATACATAGGGACGGTATCACGTAACAGTCACAGTCTGACAGTATATAATATCAAGAATAGGGACATTCACCACGTAACAGCTCGTGCTGAACATAATATATAATATAATAGGGCTTCACAGTAATCAGCACAGTCTACATAATAATATAATATAATAGGGACGTTCCCAGTGAACAGCCACAGTCTGTTACCTAATATATAATATAATAGGGACGTTCCCTATGAACACACGGTCGGTCAGCATAATAATATAATAGTGGACTTCCCACTGTAACCGCGCCGCTGACACAATAAATATATAATCCAATAGGGTATCACACGTAACGAACAGTCTGAACATAATATAATATACTAGGGAGGTCCACACGTAACAAGCACAGTCCTGAAGACATATATAAATAATAGGGACGCCGCAACACGCGTCGACATATAAATATAAAGCACATGAACGCAAGTCTGACATAGATATAATAAAGTAGGGCATTTCAGCGCATTACAGCACAGCCTGACATAATATAGTAATATAATAGGAGACGTTCCGAACGTAAACAGCACAGTACGATTCATATTAATAAAGAACATGTTTTTCAAGGGATCGTTCAACGTAACAGTAATGCGTCTCTCTGATTAGATATATAGGTTAATAGCTTCCCAATGTAACAGTCACAGCCTGACGTACATATTAGAATAATAGGGCCGTTCCCAGTAAAGACAGCTGACAAAATGAATATTATAATTATAATAAGGGGATTCACACATAACACTCACAGTCTACATAATATAAATATAATAGGGACCGATTCACACGTAACAGCTCCGCTGACTATATATAATAAAAATACTAGGGAACGTTCCCGATTTAACGCCGCACAGTCTGACATATATATCATATAATAGCTAGTACAGAAGCGACTTATAAGTAGTGCAACTGTAAACGTAAAGCACAGTTCTGACATATATATAATAATAGGACGATGTCAACATGTAACAGCACAGTCTGACATAATTATATATACATAGGGACGTTCACAGAAACGTAACAGCACAGAGTTGAAAATATATCGATAATATAATAGGGGCATTCACACATAACAGCACAGTCTGACATTAATATATATATAATAGGGGACTTCACAACGTCAACAGCGTCAGGTTGACATAATATATAATATATAGGGGTGTTTCACACATTAACAGCCAGTCTGACATAATATATAATATAAATATTGACGTGTAACACGTAACAGCGTTAACATTAAATATATAGGATCAAGACGGTCTACATATATATAATATTAATACGGGACGGTTCACACGAACACAGGCGTGCTCTAGATATGATAATATATAAGGGACGTTCACAGGCACAACAGCACGAGTCTGACATTATCATCGATAAATCGAGTATAACTAGGGACGTTGCACCGACGTAACACACCAAAGCTCTGGAACAAATATATCATAATATAATAGGGACGTTAACTAAACCCTCTACATATAATAATCGGACGTTCACGGCAGGTGATGACATAATATTATATTAATGGGACGTTCCACGCATTATACAGAAGCCAGTATGACATAATATATAATATAATAGGGACGGTCAAACGTAACGCGCAGTCTGACTAATATATAATTAATAGGTACGTTCAACGTAACAGCGCGCGGTTCTGACATATATATATATATATAGGGACGTTCACACGTAACAGCCACAGTTTGGACATAATATATAATATAATAAGGGACTTTCCCAGGAACTAAGCACAGTCGTGACATAATATAAATATTAATAGGGACGTTCCCACGAACTCGCAAGTCTGACATAATAATAAGTATAATATGGATGGTTCCCATGGTACATGCACAGTCTGACAATAATTTATAATATAATAGGACGTTCAACAGACCGGCACAGTCCTGACATAAATATATAATATCAGGGACGTTCACACGTAACAGCACGTCTGACTAATATTATCTTAATGGGACGTTCACAACGGAACAGCACAGTCTACATAATACGTTAATATGAATAGGGGCGTTCACCAGTAACAGCACAGATTGACATTAATATAATATTAAAGGGGCCTTCCCAGTGTAACAGCCGGTCTGACATAATATATAATTATAGGGGGCGTTTCATGTAAACAGCACGTCGAACATAATATATTATAGATAGGGAACGTTACCCTGTAAACAGGCACGTCTGACATAATATATTAATAAATAGGGGCATTTACCCATCTGTAACGCGCGGTCTGACATATATAATATAATAGGTGAGGGGCGTTCCCATGTAACAGCAACAGTCTACTAATATTAAATGATATAGTGGGCGTTCCCGATGTACACACACGTCTGCATAATATATAATAAATAGGGCATATTCCCATTAACAGCACAGTACTGACATAATATATAATCTAATAGGAACGTTACAAGTACACAGCACAGTTGCCATAATGATAATATAAAGTAGGGACGTTCACATGTAACAGCGCAGTCTGACATAATATATATATAATAGGGGACGTTCACACATAACAGCACAGTTTGACATAATATATAATATATAGGGATAACTTCACCGTACGACAGCGCGTCTGAAATAATATATAATATAATAGGGATGTTCACATACGTAACGCTTCACCAACGTAACAGCAACGTCCGTTGACATAGAATAATATAATAGGGACGTTCACACCGTAAAGCGCAGTCTGACATAATATATATATACTAAGGGCATTCACAACGTAACACGCACAGTCTGACTAATATATATACTAATAGGGACGTTCACACTAACAGCGCAGTTGACATAATATACTAATATAATAGGGACGTTCACACGTACAACAGCGCAGTCTGAACATAATAGTAATATAATAGGGACGTTCAGCGTACAGCACCAGTCTGACATATATAAAATCAATATGGACGTTCACCACATCAGCACAGTTTGACATAATAGATCAATAATAGGGACATTCAACGTAACAGACGTCTGACATAATATATAATATAATAGGGAACGTTCCCATTTGTACGCGCGCATTTGACATAATATATAAGTTAATAGGACGTTCAAAGTAACAGCCGGTCGAACATAATTTAATAACTAGGGACGTTCAACGTAACAGCACAGTCACATAATATATAATAGAATAGGGGCGTTCCCATGTAACGACACAGTCTTGACATAAATAATTAATATGGAGTTTCCAATGTACAGCCGGTTCTGACATTATATATAATATAATAGGGGCGTTCAAAGCTAAAGCAGCACAGTCTGACATAATATATAATATAATTAGGGACGTTCACGTCCGTAAAGCGCAGGTTCGCCATAAATCTATAATATAATAGTGGACAATTCACACGACCAGCACAGTTGACATAATATAGTAATATAATAGGGACGTTCACACGTACAACACGCGGTTCTCGAACATAATATATATATAATAGGGACGTTCACACGTACCAGCACATGTCTACATAATATAAATATAATAGGTGACGTTCACACTAACAGCACAGTCTGGAAATTTATAATATTAATAGGGACGTTACACACGTAACACAGCGCAGTCGACATAATATTAATATATCATAGGGACGTTTCACACTAACAGCGCAGTTCTACATATATATTAATATTAATAGGGACTTTCACCAACGTACCAGCACAGTCTGACATAATATATAATAAAAGAGCCGTATCAACACGTACAGCACAGTCTGAATGGAATAACTATAGATAGGGGCGTTCACACGTAAAGCAACAGTCTGACCATGATATATAATATAATAGGGAGTTACATGTAAGCACCAGGCCCTGCATAATATATAGATTCTAGTAGGTCACACGGTTACACGACAGACCAGTCATGACATAATATATACATAATAGGGGACGTTCACATTGTAAGCACAGTCTGACCATATAATAATATAATAGGGAGTTCACACGTAACAGCACAGTCTGACATAATATATAATATAATTACGGACGTTCCCCACGTAACAGCACAGTCTGACATCATATATAATTCAATAATAGGGCGTTCAAACGTTAACAGCACAGTCTGACATAATATTAATATAATAGGGACGTTCAACCACGTAACAGCGCAGTCTGAAATAGATATATATAATATGGACGTTCCCACTAACGAACAGCGCGTCTGACATAATATATTAATAAATAGGGACTTCACACTGTAACAGCGCAGGCTGAACATAATATATCAATATCATAGGACGTTCCACCACGTACAACAGCGTCGTGACATAATATTAATAAATAGGGACGTTCACACGTAACAGCGCAGTCTGACATAATATATCATATAATACGGGACGTTCACCAACGTAACAGCACACGTCTGAACATAATTATATATAATGGGACGTTCACACGTACAGCGCCAAGTACTGACACTAATATATAATATAATAGGGACGTTCACACGTAACAGCGCAGTCTGACATAACTATATATAATAATAGGGACGTTCACACGTAACAGCGCAGTCTGACTAATATATAATATAAGGGGACGTTACACGTAACACGCGCAGTGTGTGACATAATATATAATTAATAGGGACTTCACACGTACCAGCGCAGTCTACATATATATAAATAATAGGGACTTTCACAACTAACAGACACAGTCTGACATAATCAGTAATATAATGAGGGGCGTTTCCATGTAACAGCGCGTCTGAACCATATATATAATATAATAGGGACGTTCAACACGTAACAGGCAGTCTGACATAAATATATAATATAGAGGACGTTCCACGTAACAGACAGTCTGACATAAAATATAATATTCATAGGGGCGATTCCAGTAACACGCACAGTTTGGACATTAATCGACACATGACCAATGAGGGCCTTACCAGTGCCTTGTAAATCGGGAGAATATCTTCCTTTCTTCAATTGAATCTATCCCCTCTGGATACAAACAGAGATCCTATTGGGCTGCCTTTGGATGTTTGCTACAACTTTAAGCTTGTCTATTAGTGAAAATACAAGCACATGGATATATTAACCTGCACCACCATTATTACATCATCACATTCACATTATAAGTGTGGGGAGGAGGAAAATACCATGTCTAGTTTCATGGTTAATCTGGTTGTGGGTTCCTAAATTGTATAGTAACAACCCCTCTACATGTGTGGGTGTTTTGATGTACTGATCTCTCGTGTGTTTACAGGAAGCCAGGAAGCATGTGCAGACAAACCCTTGAACAGGTATGTTAATGTCCACAACGTGTTTGTTTTTCTATGATCAGATCCAGTTGACCCATCATACAAAAGATTCATACGTTTGTTTAGTCTCCTTAGAGACCGGTGGTATGGAAGATGGTTGGCCGGATCAGTTGCCGCCACAAGACGACGCTCCTGGTCACTTGGCTAAAATCTTGCATGCACTGGTTCAACAGATTCTAGTGTACCAGATTTCACTTTTAATCCCACTCTCTCTCTTCCCCCCTTTCCTTTCTCCCGATAACAAAAATCTAAACGTGCAAAAACCACACACTATCTCATATTACGTCGGGTAGGGGGAGTTGGGTTGCCCACTAAATTCAGGCAAAGATGGCTTGATATTGCACGCCCCTAAAGTATGTCCTAGGACGCATGTTTCTTTCCATGGATAAGCACACTGAGCTTGCTGAGTCAAATGGCATAGGGAGAAGGAGGGCTAACTATTGACTGGAGGAATTGCCTACACACGGTTGTATCAAAAAGCAATTACTGCCAAAGACAGGAAAATAACATATTTTTAATTAGGCTATTTATGGTCTTCTACGTTACTGTTTAGGCTAAATCTTGTTGTTTCAAGTCATATAATATAAAACAACATTGAAGAAAAAACTAATTCAGGGACTGTCCCTTTAGCATCTCATCAATGATCTATCTCCTCTAGGGTCAGTGAAAATGTTTTCAATCAATTGAAAGTCAACACCTGCTGTTACTAGTCTCACTACCTATTCCAGGCTCTTCATGTTTGTATACTGCCAGTTAGTGCCTTGGCATTCCTGTATTTAAGAGTATGTGAAGCACCAAGAAAGCCTAGCAGATGCAGTTTTCCTATGATGGTGCTCCTCACAGAAACAATACTGGGAGGTACGGAATTCGCAACACCCTACCTCCCTGACCCAGGTACATGTTGATTTTAAACAAAAAAACAAACTTTATATACGCTTCGCTGTGCAGTTGACATTTTATTTAAACCCCAATCTAGCTGTTGGTTAGTCAGCCGTCACAGGCAGCCTTACCACCCTACAATAATTCTGGTGTTGTGATCTCCAAGTTATAATGTATGGTAGATGGAGCTCTGTTCCCATACATCACCAGAGATCTGGCTCGCGTCATAAGCTAGCTAATAGTTGCTTTGTGTTTTTTCTGGCGTTTCTGTCAGCGCTCTCAAGACGGAAACTTATCGTATGGGACAACCTACACTACAAAACGGTGGTATCTCCACAACATGTAGTGTGTGTGTTAACACAGTACCAGAGATTTAACCTCCCAGCCAGGGGCGGAAATTTACAACCACTCGGGATGCATGTAGTGCACCAAAAACACTGGTCAACCCTTAGCCCCCCCCTAAAACATAGCCACACCCCAAAACTACCACAAACTTTTTTTCTTTTTTTCTTGTAGAAAATACTCTATATTAGGGTCTAACGGGTGGTGAAGACAAATTCCCCTCAAAACACAGACCTCCCTAGTACTGTGCGACCCCGGCATTGTAGTGTCTTGGCCACCATTGGGCCCTGCACAAGTCACAGACTGATTGCTACTACAGAATTTCACCCCAATACCCATCATGTCTTAGGAACGATTGTTTCACAAGGGGAAGTTTCCTATAGTACCTAAAAAACTAGGATTTTGTAAAAGAGAATCAAGTTTGGGAATTTTTAACACAAAAAAAGCTCAATTATGCTCATCCAGAACAAAATGGCCTCCACTGGTGTCCTTTAATCTTAAAGGGTGGCTTGGACTTTAGTCCATTGAATTGGAAAATTAGAGGTTGCCTTTTTTCTAATTGGTGTCCTTGTCTATAGTTTATAGTCTTTTCCCAAACAACCCCAACCCTATACACTACTATCTGCTGGTCCACCTTCCAGGTTCATGCCATCCCTGCTGCTCGCCTCCTCGTGGGTCATTGACCTCTCTTACGCCCCTCTGGGTAACTTTGTTGCATGATCGGTGACTGGAATAACATGTGTTCTACACAACCTAAAGAACACGTGAAGGCAAATGTTAGATTGCAGCAGTGGAACTGGCTGCCCACTACAGGTAGGACAACAAAAGCACATATAAATACGTATGAATAATGCAACTATCAATCATTACACTTGTTTTTTTTACGGAACACAAACCGTAGCCAGTAGGTGTTCCTGTTAATGAAGATTTGGTTGTATTTGTATATTCTCTGGCTGATGTTTTTTTCCCTTCTTAAGTCAAAAACAGAATCAATTCTTTTTGAATAATTAAGCCTCCTACTGTGTACAGTTTAATGGGTAATGGGAATTACTCTCCTTGTAACGATGCAATCACTGAGCATGACTGTACCAGTGGGAAGTAGGGAGGAAGACAATGGATATAGAAGAAAATGATCCGAGAAATAAAATCATTCCCAATCTAAAATCCACTAAAATTCACATTCACATTTTGTAGATATATACAAGATCATGTGCCACACGTGTCAGTATACTCTGGCAAACATCAAAATTGTAGCACAGCATCTATGAAGGGCATTTCAACTTTAATTAATTAATTAAATTCTAAAACCACCTATATTATTTAAGGAGAATTATACTAACCTATTATATATAGTAATGATATAAAAGGGTTCTTGTAGTGAGACCATAGTGTAAAGACCACAGTTCCCCTTTATTTCCTGGTGGTTCTTTTCTTTCATTATAGTAAGAGAATAAAGTGGTCATTGTATTGAGACACTAGGGTAAGACCACAGTTCCCCATTAATCAAATTAAGACCATGGCGGCCCATAGTTAAAAAGGCAACGGAATTGCTTTTTAGTGAACCGCGCCTACACGATCGGTTTAACATAACGACTCGTAAATTAACCGACAATGACCGTAAATATACTGATAACTCCTCATAGATTTTACATCCCCATAGAACTACCATTGTGAGAGTTTACTATGCGTAAATGTAGACCGTGGCATAATGTATATTATGGATACATAAGTCCGCTATACTGGTGTACCCGCCTTTATTATTTGGCCTACCTTTATAATGAATTACCTGGGTTTGAAGGGGAATGTGGACCAAGTAAATAGGACGCTCCTGGTCATTTTGAAAGGTGGGGGAGATGGATTAGCGCAGGGTCAGTATAATAGATAAGAATGTAAACAAACTTTGTATGGCTTTCATTTACACAGAAATGAAATGTTTTTTAAAAACTCTATTTGGGTCCCTAGAGAGATAACAGAAGCTTTACCATATGGGGGTGTCATTTAGAACAGTTATGTCTGTTGTTAACGTCGCCCAATAGAGGAATGCTGGGTGGTAGGTATAACTACGATATCTATCCTACAATCATTAGTATAGCATCGAATCTTCTCCGCATGCTGTAAACAAAAAAGACTGGTTGTACAATACATACAATTGATATAAGATTATTGAGTGTCGTGCAGTAATATTGTATTGCATGGCACCCTAGGGCTAATCGGTGTGGGCCACCTTCTCTCTGTTAGCCTGGCATGTCGTTTCTCACACGCTATAACAGATTGTAAAATGCGAACGTAAGCACGCTGAAAACATGCTGAAACATGTTTATATGTAATAATATTAATTGATTGCATAAACCATCTCTCCTGTTTACCATGGTCCTTACGACGTGATGTCAGTCCATTTTGGCTGCCTAAAAGATGTTATCAGGAGCAAAGGGCCTGGGAAAAAGAGGAGGAGCAGCATTGGCTATCCACCCAGTTTTTAGCTAACAGACAGCATGTTGAAAGTTTTAAAATATAGCAGCTGAAGTTCTCATTATCCTGGAGGACACCACTGTGAATTGATCGATGACTTTTAGTTTTCCTTAATTTTCAGATTAAAATAATTCATCTTCCCCTGGTATGAAATTCCCCCTGCTAGCAAATTCCTTAATTAATTTAATTAAAGGCCATTCTCCACATACTGCTATTAACTCAGAACGCTGACTGCTGTTAGCAATACATTATATACGCTGATCACGTGCCTAACAGAGGAGAAGAACAGATAAACACATTAAGGGAGTCTAGGCAGAGATTTAAAACAAGAACGCGAACTGTCCACAGCCATTATTTTAATTCGTTTCTGACACCCATATGAAAAGCAATTACTACGCTCCCCAGTGAATGGCTGTCTTGAATAATTAAAGGTCTATGAAAAATTGAAGATGGATTTACTGGAACGTGCGAGTTTATTGTAGAAAACGCCAGACGGTTAGCAAAACAGGAAGCGTTGGGGTTGATCTGACAATGATCTTCGTGTTATGGGGAGTTAGGATCAGGGATTCGGGAATGCGAACATATTAGAAATTAGAGGCTTACTAAGTTATATTTTAAAGTTTTTATGTTAAAGGGGAAGTTCAGTGCAAATACATTACTTTTCAGAAAAAGATCAGTATTTCTCCATCCCAATGACCTTAATCTGCCAATTCAGCATGTGTGTCTGTGATAAATAATGTAACCGAAATACTGACTTCCTGTTTTGCAGGACACCTAGTAGAGACTGTTATGGTCTTGTGCCCTTGACCCAGCGCCTGGGTTTGATCAGTTGTCAGTAGAGATCTGAGCATCTGACCCATCCACAGCCAATCAGTAGAAAATGACTTTTAGGGAACATTCCAAGGTTGTGGTGCATCTGGGAAGAAGAAGGACCGTAGAACCTGAAATGTCAGCTCACTAATGTCAATCAACAGCAGGGAACAGCAGGGTATGAAATCAACTGATTTCTCAATGGGAGAGAATATGTAGATAACTAAGAAGGCATTACAACAAACTAACAATTTAACAAATATCGATATTTCCACTGAACTGTCCTTTAAAGAACAACTACAGTTGGCACACATTTTCCATCCAATAAAAAGTACAATTACAACAAAGGAGGTTAGGAGACATTATTCCTACTTCCTGTTTGCAGTCAGCAGTGAGCTTTCAACATCTACTTGTGTGGTGGCAGACAGCTCCACCTCCGACTCCCCTCTGTAATGTAGTCATGCTATGTGCCTCTGTTAGAGAGGTATAAATCGTGTTTAGTATGTCATCAGTATATCGTGTTTAGCATGTCATCAGTTATAATCAGTTGTTTACAACATGTCATCAGTTATATCAACGTTTAAGCTATGTCATCAATTATAATCAGGCTTAGCTATGTCATCCATTTATAATCAGTGCTTAGCTATGTCATCAGTTAGTGAAATCACGTTTCTTAAGCTATGCCATCAGTTTATAACGTTTTTAGCTATGTCATCAGTTATAGTCAGTGTTTAGCTATGTTCACATCAGTTATATCAGTGTTTAGCTAGGTCACTCAGAATTATCAGTGCTTAGCTGTGTCATCAGATATAATCAGTGCTTAGCTATGTCATCAGATATAATCAGTGCTTAGCTATGTCATCAGTTTAATCATGCATAGCTATGTCATCAGTTAAATCAGTGTTTAGCTATGTCATCAGTTTATAGTCAGTGTTTACTATGTCATCTTTATAATCAGTGTTTTAGCTAGGTCATTCAGTTATAATCAGTGTTTAGCTAGGTCATCAGTATTGTCATCAGTTATAATCAGTGCTTAGCTATTTCATCAGTTATAATCGTGTTTAGCTATTCATCAGATATAATCAGTGTTTAGCTATGACATCAGTTATAATCAGTGCTAGCTAGTCATCAGATATATCAGTTGCTTAGCTATGTCATCAGATATAATCAGTGTCTTACCCTTTGGACCTCAATTCTTACCTTTGCCCTGGGCAATTACCCCTTATGGTAACCCTGTCCATAAAGTTACCCCTTCTTATATTCATTTGGGAAGACGGGGGATATTAAACTCAACTGTCTGGGAATCTAATTGGTTGTTTCTGGGCATGCACGGTCATTCAATGAGACTAGAAATAGCATCTATAGATATCAAACCCCCAATCACAGAATAGCAGAGCTCGGTGTATGAATAAGAGTGAAGGATTCACATATGGTAAAGGTGAATGGCTCCATGTTTGAATTAGGACTTTGTTTTTGGGATTTACATTCCTATTCCAATGTCCAGTTTTACTAAAGACAAGACAACGTTAGAAGAATGGAGAACGTCAAATAACAGTGGGGTAACTAGGAATCACTGGGCCCCCCAGCAAAGCTATGGTGGGGCCCCTATCCATTACTTTATCCACAGTAGTTTTCTGGCAGGAGGCTACTGTAGATCTGTCATAGGAAAGATAACAAGAGGGGCCCCTTGGCTCCAGAGCCCCTCTGCAGTTGCTCCTCTGGAAGGTATGCCGCTGGTAAAATTGGTTCACCCTGCGTCGCCCTGTTAGGACATTTGTTGACCCTGAGATTCGGAATCTTTTTCTCTAAAATACCCTTTAATCACCCTTCAGGTGTATGTTTTAACCTGAATTCCATGTCATTTATCTTTCTGCCAATCTTGTGTCTACGTTCCATAGCCTTGAACACCGTCAGCCATCCTAAGCTCCTTAACTTTCCCTGCTCCTCTGCCATTCATTTAACTTTAACGTTTTGGAATTTGTCCTGATCGCTTAGTCAGTTTAGGTAGAAGACTTTGCTATAATAACAGGTATGCAAACGTCAACTTTGGCAAACGTATCATAGGCATGAGTTGATGCTTCAAGCAGGTCTTATGAACAAGAATGGTTTACCTGAAGGAGCATGACTGATGCCCTTGCCGATCATACACCTCCATTTGGATATCTGAATGTGATTTTTTTTTGCCTCCCTTCAATTCTGTAATTTATTAATAAATAATGTTGATAATGGGAGCCTTACCTCTTTAAGGATTATCTGTAATGTGTCTTATACTAATATAAGTTTAATGCCCTTCCTCCCTTTCAGGATATCTGTATGGTATATATATAAATTGTTATTAGGTGCATTTCGGCCTTTCAGGATATTCTATATGTTTATAATAATATAATGTCTAATGGTGCTTTCCTTTCCGCTTTCAGGATATCTGTAATGTGTATTATAATATTATGTTATAATGGCATTTTCGTTAGGATAATTGTAATGTGTTTAATAATAAATAATGTTATAATGGGGCATTTCCTCGCCTTTCAGGATATCTGTAATGTGTATTATAATAATTATCAATGTTATAATGGGGCTTCCTTCCTCCCTTTCAGGATATCTGTAATGTGTATTATATATAAATGTAATGGTCCTCTCATACGTATGTATTATAATGAATGTTTTGGGCGCCTTCCCTTTCAGGATATCTGTAGATTGTGTAGTTATTAATAATTAATTTAATGGGGCATTTCCTGCCTTTCAGGATATCTGTAATGTGTATTATAATAATATAATGTTTAATGGGCTTTCTGCCTTTCAGGATATCTGTAATGTGTATTATAATAATATAATGTTACTAATGGGGCATTTCCTCCTTCAGGATATCTGTAATGTGTATTATAATAATATAAGTTATAATGGGGCCTTCCTCCCTTCAGGATAATCTGTAATGTGTATTAAATAATAATAATGTTATAATGGGGCATCCTCCTCCCTTTCAGGATATCTGTAATGTGTATTATAATTAAATATAATGTTATAATGGGGCCTTCCTCCCTTTCAGGATATCTGTAATGTGTATTATAATAATTATAATGTTATATAATGGGGCCCTTCCTCCCTTTCAGGATATCTGTAATGTGTATTTAAATATAATGTTATAATGGGGCCTTCCTCCCTTTCAGGATATCTGTAATGTGTATTATAATAATTATAATGTTATATGGGGCCCTTCTCCTCCTTTCAGGATATCTGTAATGTGTATTATAATATATTGTTTTATAATGGGCCCTTCTTGTTTTATTTGTTGTTTTATTTTAATATAATTTTTTTTTTCTTTTTTTTTTATTATAAGTTTTTGTGTATTTGTTTCTATTATAATTGTTTTTTTAGGGATATCTTCTTTTTTTTTGTTTTTGTTTAATTAATATTTATTTATTTATTTGGGGTTTTGCCCTTCGTCTGAGTAATACTTCTCCCTTTCAGGATATCTGTAATGTGTATTATAATACTATAATTAATGTTATAATGGGCCCTTCCTCCTTTCTGTAATGTGTATTATAATAATATAATGTTATATGGGGCCCTTCCTCCCTTTCTGTAATGTGTATTATAATAATAATGTTATAATGGGGCCTTCCTCCTTCAGGATATCTAATGTGTATTATAACTAATATAATGTTAATGGGGCCCTTCCTCCCTTTCAGGATATCGTAATGTGTATTTAATAATATAATGTTATAATGGGGCCCTTCCTCCCTTTCTTAATGTGTTTATAATAATATAATGTTATAATGGGGCCCTTCCCCCTTTCAGGATATCTGTAATGTGTATTATAATAATATAATGTTTAATGGGGCCCTTCCTCCCTTCTCTTGTATGTGTATTAATAATAATATAATGTTATAATGGGGCCCTTCCTCCCTTTCTGTAATGTGTATTATAATAATATATGTTATAATGGGGCCTTTCCTCCTCCCTTTCAGGATATCTGTAATGTTTTATAATAATTAATGTTATAATGGGGCCTTCCTCCCTTTCAGGATATCTGTAATGTGTATTATAATAATATAATGGTATAATGGGGCCCTTCCTCCCTTTCTGTAATGTGTATTATAATAATATAATGTTATAATGGGGGCCCTTCCTCCCTTTCAGGATATCTGTAATGTGTATTATAAAAATATAATGTTATAATGGGGCATTCCTCCCTCCTTTCAGGATATCTGTAATGTGTATTATAATATAATGTTATATGGGGCCCTTCCTCTCCCTTTCAGGATATCTGTAATGTGTATTATAATAATATAAATGTTATAATGGGGCCCTTCCTCCCTTTCAGGATATCTGTAATGTGTATTATAATAATTATAATGTTTATAATGGGGCCCTTCCTCCCTTTCAGGATTATCTGTAATGTGTATTATATAATAATGTTATAATGGGGCCTTCTCCCTTTCAGGATATCTGTAATGTGTATTTAAATATATGTTATAATGGGGCCTTTCCTCCCTTTCAGGATATCTGTAATGTGTATTATAATAATATAATGTTATAATGGGGCCCTTCCTCCCTTTCAGGATATCTGTAATGTGTATTATAATAATATAATGTTATATGGGGCCTTCCTCCCTTTCAGGATATCTGTAATGGTGTATTATAATAATATAATGTTTAATGGGGCCTTTCCTCCCTTTCAGGATATCTGTAATGTGTATTATAATCATATAATGTTATAATGGGGCCTTCCTTCCTCTTTCAGGATATCTGTAATGTGTATTATAATAATATATGTTATAATGGGGCCCTTCCTCCCTTTCAGGATTCTGTAATGGATGTATAAATAATATAATGTTTATAATGGGGCCTTCCTCCCTTTCAGGATATCTGTAATGTGTATTATAATATATAATGTTATAATGGGGCCCTTCCTCCCTTTCAGGATATCTGTAATGTGTATTATAATAATATAATGTTATAATGGGGCCCTTCCTCCCTTTCAGGATATCTGTAATGTGTATTATAATAATATAATGTTATAATGGGGCCCTTCCTCCCTTTCAGGATATCTGTAATGTGTATTATAATATATATAATGTTATAATGGGGCATTTCCTCCCTTTCAGGATATCTGTAATGTGTATTATAATATATAATGTTATAATGGGGCCCTTCCTCCCTTTCAGGATATCTGTCTTGCTGCCGCTTCCTAGATGACAATCAGATTGTGACAAGTTCAGGAGACACACATGGTGAGAACACTAACTGACACCTGGCAGTGCACTAACGATCCATTGTTGGGGTTAAGCCACACTGAAATAGAATCCAGGGCTTTCCAATGTGGGTGGACCTTTGCGGCATCCATATTTTTTGTGTACGAATCGCATGCACTCCGATAACAGATTATTGCCAAAATTGCAGCACAAACATACAGTAATGCGCATGAAGACAATGCATTGCAATGGAGAATTTCACGCACGTTGTAGTGTGGCCGCAGTCTATTGGTGCTTTGCATTATGGGTTAGATATTAACTCACTGCAGGCGCTTTTATAAGAGGGAAATGACCCTGATACACGGAAACATTCCATATATATAAAGAGAATTCTATAGCTCAGCTTTGTAATATACTCTCTGTATTGTCCTCTTTCTACATAGCGCCCTCTGGGAAATTGAGACGGGACAGCAGAAGACTGTGTTCATGGGCCACACTGGCGATTGTATGAGTTTGCTGTCTCTCCCGATTTCAATCTGTTCATTTCTGGAGCATGTGATGCCACAGCTAAACTGTGGGACATACGACAAGGAGAATGCCGGCAAACATTCATCGGACACGAGTCGGACATTAATGCAATCTGTGTAAGTTCCAGACATTGTTTTGGTCCAATGAAGACATTTGTGTAATCAGGCGAACTCGACCAATCGCTCTCGGTGATTGTGCATGTCGGTTAATGACGGTCCTGGACCGCATCGTTACCGTGCGGTATTAACTACAATGGTATCGTATAGGCATTGTACAAACCATGATGCGGATCGTAAATGTAAAATGCAGACCGTTATCTACGTTATAAATTAGGGCCGTATTGTAAACACGGTATCGCAATTTAGCGATATGGCGGGTTATCGATAGTAGTAAACTACCGCAATGGTATTCTATGGGGATCGTAAATCTCTGATTGCGTATCGCAGACTTACGATTGTTACCGTTAATTTGCGGTCGTTAAACAGCTAAAAAAGCAATAGTGTGCCGGTACAAATAGGGCCCTATATTCTGGTATTTTGATCAATGGCACACTCTCTCGATTTTGCCCAGACTCACTGAATTGTATTGCGGCTGTGTGTTATCTCCCTGTGTGTAACAAGCTAGTGTTGGTTATCAGGAGAGATCAGGTGGGGTTCCGGATTTCTAATTTGTCTCTGTTTTCTGCAACAGTTCTTCCCAATGGTCAGGCAATATGTACAGGATCGATGATGCCCACTTGCCGCCTGTTTGACTTGCGAGCAGACCAGGAGATCAGTGTGTTTCACAGGACAGCATTATCTGTGGCTAACGTCTGTGGCCTTCTCTCTCAGCGGACGGCTCCTTTTTTGCTGGATACGATGATTTCAACTGTAATATCTGGGACTCTCTAAAGTGCGAACGAGTCGGTAGTAGCCAACGTGGAGACAATTTGGCTGTTACACAAGGAAATGAAATGTCACAAATTCACTGATATTTATAAATATATATATTATTTGACAGGTTTCTTTTTAATTTTCTTAAAGGAAAAGTTCAGATTAAAACACTTTTAAATGACTTATAGCCCAAGATAACAATGCATCAATTACTTTTGTAAGTAAGTCCTAATCACAGATAAAGGGTAAAATCTGGACCAAAGCGAGTCCTTCAATTACTTCGTTCTCATTGGACCGCTTTCTTTCTCCTGGGGTTAAGCATACTGAGCATGTCTGAATCATAGTTTGGGAGGAGGAGGAGTTAAAAATTGTATCACGGTTAGGATTTACTTACAACGGCAAGTGATTAGACGGTTTTCTTTCTTGAAAAACACTAAAATTAAAAGATATATGTATGATGCTAAATTGTTTATTAACCATCCTAATCTTATGCAGGTGTCCTCCCGGTCACGATAATCGTTGAGTTGCCTTGGGGTCACTTCTGATGGAATGGCTGTAGCCACGGATCCTGGGACAGTTTCTTGAAGATTTGGAATTAGAAAGCAGATAGAAAGGCAGAGCCCTACCCCACCAGAATGTTGCCACACCTGGCAGTATATTGACCCTTTTTAAATTCTTCCATTTTTTTCAGCTGGCCTGAGGGGCTCACTATTACTTGGCCCAATAGTCAGCGGCACTATCCTGTTGACTATCACTGCCCCCAACACAGCTCTGCTGCATGGGCAGCCTTTCACAATGCACAAGGCTTGTTTCTGTTAACACTCACCTATCAGGGAGCAGCACAGTCCATATGAATATTTTTATAACCCCTCCTTATAATTCTTTTAGACCAGGAATAACTTCCCCGTCAGTCTACCAGATATTGCAGAATGGAACATCCTAGCTTCCTCTATCAGCCAATCCGCATGCTGGATGTTTTATTCAGTAACACCTGTAGAGACTCCCCTGACCTTTCCTTACCTACAGTTTCAGTCTTATAGCTCTTCCCTTCCAGCGCCCATTAGAGCCTCGTTCATTTTTTCCCCGACCCCCCTCGAGTCTTTCTGACCCTCACCCGTAGTTGATTCCTTCAGCCTTTGTGGACCTTACGGTGTAGAAATTGCAGGGGGAATCTGCAATAGCCGTGTTATAGCTATTTATTTGGCTCACTTCTTTCCCTTATTACTTCACAATAAGTGGTGTTTTCTAGAAAGTAATAAATAAAATCAATTTTAGGGCAAGGACACGTGAGGAGTCAAGTTTCATTCTTTTTTAGCTTAAAGGGCAAAGTCCTGAAATGAAAACTTACATACAGATAATTCACCCCCCAAAACCTAAACGGTAATAGTTTGAAATGTGAAATATATAAGTCTAACCTGAAATCCTGCACAATGTCCTGTTCCCTGTTTTCTACTTCCTGGTTCTTCCAGTTAGTAACTGTCAGTTATGGATTTGACAGTTGACATCACAGCCAATGACTGAATGTTAATCCCCTGTCTGCCTCTTCTGAGCATGCCCAGGCTCAGTACAGACTCAGAACAGGTTTCTAAATTGCTCAGTTTCATGAGGCACCAGAAGCATAGCAGGCATACAGTAATGAATTCGAGGGCAAAGTATGATATATCAACATATATAAAGAGGCCATATTTCTAAAAAATGAGACTGTATTAAACAAGAACTGCTTGTTCTTGGGGGGGGGGGGGGGTCTTGCTGTGGAAGGGACCAAAATGTCATTAGTCACTGCAGAAGTATAATTCTCCTTAACTACCGAACGAAAGGAAATGTTTATTCTACATTCATTGTATGCAGTCGTGTTCCTTCCTTACCAATAGTATGAAGCCCTTGGTGTCATGGGGGGGCTTGAGCTATATGTAGAAGTGTTTCTGGCCTTAGAGCTGGAACACATTGAGCATTGAAGGAACGTAAATATAATGGTTCAACACTGACCCATCGTTTAATGTGGTTAATTGGCGTTATTATGGCTTGTGGCAGGTTACACAAACCTTCAGGGAACTGTAAGTTGTCAAGTGTACAGTTTTCACTTCTAATTCGAGTGTAAAAGGAGACCGGCCTATCGGGTGACGGCGTTCAGTCTGGGAATCCGTATTATCGGTAATATAAGGGCCTGGTCTACAATAAAGCTAAACACTTTCCTTGTTCAGAGTTTTAGTTGACACAATGAATTTCCATGGTATGTTAGGAAACTTTATCCATTGGGGGGGAGGGTTAGAAATCTATGTAGAAGTAATAACCTATCAGGATTAGAAATCAATGGAGAGATTGCATACAAACACAGCGGGGGTTAGCCACATATACACGGCAATGTGCTATAAAGGACCAATAAGCTGAGGCCACACTGACCGTTTACAATGCATGTGAAAAGCATGCGCGTTTTGGGCATTTTTCCAGGCATTTGCGCTTCAATCCGTGCAATAGTCCATGCATTATTACATTAGTGTGCCTTTATAGATTACATACATTTGTAGGTGGCAATAGTGCCACCTACTGGTAAACATGTGTATATTTGAAGCAAGTGTAGAATGATTTTAATAAAAAGGGTAACTGCTCTTGGTATGCTTTCTTATTACATATAGGTGCAATGAATTCTTAGACACATATAATTGCTCTGTAAGAGTTAGAATACAGAGGAGTTAAAAGTTTTTTAGACCTAAACATCATTCCCAAACATCCCCCTGGCTGCCTGCACCCCCCACCACCAGGGAATGCTGGGATTGAAGTACGCTCCAGAAGCGACTGTTGGGGAACCAGGATTCTGCTAAATCCCTGGACTTGCTGGAAATTCATCACTATATAAACAAGTCTTCTGGACCTTTCTGGAATAACTGACAATTAGCTTCGATAAGTAAAATCATTTTATTTTGATTTAAGACATGAAATGTACAGACACAAGAACAGTAATTTTACACAAGTAGTGTAAGATCTACAGCGCCCATTATATACACAACCAGCAGCGGGTCATTAACAGCGAGAAAATGCACGGAATCATGGGAAAAATATACAGTAAATGGGACGTATCTTTCCTTTGGTAACATGGCGTATAGGGGAGATTGTTGTTTATTACCACTGCACTAAAGATATCTCTGTCCCCTATCAAGCAGTAGGGCAACCCCGCAGAGGAAACGTATATAACAATATAATAATGGAAGGCCCCATATAAATTCCGTTAGCTGGTACTGTGCCTGTACTCTGCATTCTCTTTGTTAAGCGACTCCCAGTTGCTGTGCGAATCTTTATTGAACGGTTTGGGGCCAATGGTTCAGACTGGAAGGACAGTTTCTTACCCTAGAGAAAAAGAACCACATCTTATTGTTAGTGTATAGTAAGATCCTCTAGATCAAACAAGGCCATTTAAATTGTTTGGGTGGGTCTCTAAAGCTTTATTAAAAAAAAAAAAAAATATGGAGATGCTTCTGTATTGCTTTTTTTAAATGGGCTTCTCATAAAAGGAAAATTAATTTAATGTAGAAAAAGCTCCATCTAGTGGTACAAGTCTTACCACACCCACAATAAAACTATACAAAGCGGAGCTATTCAAAAAGCCAACACATGATCAATTCCTTGGGTAGGCTACAGAGTTATATGGACTGTCTAATTAGATCAATGGGGCCAATGAACAAGCTTCAATGGGAATTTTAAAGAGCATGTCCCACCTAAATCAAAAAAAAAAATGGTCATTTGTTATTTTCCCCCAAACTGCTATTTTAGCACTTTATTGCATGCATTTCTAATCATATATTTAATGATAAGTATAGCCCCCCATTCTGGCAGATGTTGCACCATCCTCTCCCTGCCACTGGCTTTTAGGAGCCTGATCAAGTGTAGAGGAGGCAGCAAGGGAAATAGCAGTCAATCATTGGCTGTGAGGTCATCAGTCATGGACGGAGCCAGCTTCCTCTGCCAGAAAGGGAGCAATCATTACCCCCAATATTTGGTTAGTAATACATCTAACAATGTGCTGAATATATTGGTAGACATGCCCTTTAAATTTTCCCTTTAAAAAAAGAAACTACACCCTACATTGTACCCAGGGTAAGAACCTACACCATTATGTCCTCACCTCTGGGTTCTTTTCGTACTTAAGTTTCCTACGCTGCTCTGTTGTACTCTCCGCCTTCCTCAGTCCGTCGGCGAGGAGAAAACGCCCATCACAAACCTGGAAGAGGGACCAGAGCAGCGACGGAAACTTTAGGCCAGTAAAACCCAGTGGTGGGCACCTAGCGGTACGATTAGTATAATAGTTTAATTGTCCCAAAATATTGCTAGACAATGGTGTTTGTTCCTCTACCAATGAAAGACTGGTATTCAGTGGACCCACTCACCTGTCTGGGCTGCGCTGTAGTGTAGGAGAATTATCCTCCTGTAGGATTCGGAGAGGAGATCTTCCAGAGGAGGATGTTATCAGGGACTTTTTGGGACGCTGGCGAACATTCTTCATACCTACAGAGACAAACAAAATACTAATTGGAATTGTAACAATCGGATTTCCAACACTTCATCATGCCTCAAACCTCTGATCAGTAACAGATATCTGGGCTAGGATGGCCACACGTCAACCTCTCTGTACATTATTTTTGCCCAACCAATCAAATCTTATTGAACAAACATCTGATTGGTTGGGGCAAAATTAGCACCACCACAAGTGAGGAATTTTCAATGTGTTAAAGGCAATTAGGCTGTAAAAATAACTTCTCTAAATAGAATCTTGGCAGACATGGAAGGATTGACAATTCCTACCTCTCGGTATCATTTTGTTGTGCGTGTCTGGTTACCATTTGCCAGGTTAGTGTACACGGCTGAGCAAGAGGAGTATGGCGTGAGTTCTGTAAATGCTTAGTGTGGATGCGTGAAAACACTCACGCGAGGGGAGAATGGGAAGGATCTCAAGGCGAGTATAGTGTTACATATTAGGGCCTCTACTGGCAGGTAGTTTTTCAATTTGTGGGTGCAACAAAAAAAAACACCGCTGTGCACTATAGTTCCCCTTTAAATAGACGATACATTTAAATACTTTCCCAATGCAATCACAACTTGAGGCAGTAATAAGCAAGGGTCAGTCCCAATGGACTCAGTGGCACCAGGTGAGAGCCATGGGCTGCCCCCTAGTGCCCCAATCTCTACTAGTCAGTATAAAAGGTCTCCTAACCTCAGGTCAGTTTGTTACTATTTATAACATTGTAGGGTTTCTCAGTGTACACTTTGTGCATGGTAGAATGGTTAACACTGTCTGACCCTCCATCACAACATTATAAAGACTAGTCCACGATAAAACCTCCGAGGTTGCCCATATTAGTGAACAGATACAAACCTGAATCGAGAGATTTTGCCTCTGGTCTTTGAGGTTGTCCAGAACTTGGTAGCATCTGCAGATCACAGGAGACGGTACCACCGGGGACCCGTCTTAATATCAAGCCTCTTCCTTCTCATTCAAGGTAACTGCTCCTGTTTGATCGAGTTCCCCCTTCGGTGCTGCTGAACAGGCCACCGGATCACGGAGAATCTCCACTGCTGAATTTGTCTCTTTTCATTTAGAACATCGATTTCTCTGTAGCTGGACACGTTCCGGATGAGTCTCCACCAATGGGCTCTCCAGCTCTACCAGCACAGGAGTGCTGTGCACTTCTCTTTCCATTCTCAGTGGTCTCGGGATCAGTGCTGCTTTTTGGATCCTCCAGCTCAGATCTCTCTGCCACAAACACCTCACTCAACTGCTTTGCCAGATTGTTCAGGGCAACTAAAAGAGGGGAGGAGACCATGACACTGCTAATGGCATTTCCTTTTATTTAGTAATCAGTAGGAAGCATTATACACAATTAGCACCACACGGTGGATAAGCACACGATTAACGTAAAGCGTAGAAGCCAATTTTTAATACAATGCAGTAGTTAAAGGAGAAGTCAACCTAGAATGCAGTCAAGTTTTCATGGCTTACCTACAGTGAAAAGCCAAGTACCTAAATGGAGACAATCTAAGCCACATGGTCTCTGCTGTGGGCTATTACACATGAAAACCCTTTGACTTTTCATTGACCATTGCGGCCATTTTTATTTATTGTTACTGGGAGAGCAAAGGTCCAAGCAGGAGCAAGAGAGAAGTAACAACTCAGGCAGCATTTCTGCTTGTCTTACATCTCTCAGATTTCTACTATGTCAGTTGAGGCGCGAAACACCTACTTTTTGTTTATTTTGAGGGGTGGACATGAACCTTTTAAAGGATATGTACACTGAAAAAGTAACCAAATCTGATAAGATAGCTGGGGCTGTAATCTGAAAATGTGTTTTTTTTGCCTATTCCCTTCCCACCCCCTACCTTCAGCCCGGGGCTGTAGCTGCACGCACCATGATTACGTCACCATGCCCTCATATAAAGCAGGCAAATAAGGGCGCAGTGACGTTTACATGGTGCATATGGATACAGCCCAGGCGCACGATATATGCTAGATTCTCGACCACCTGACTGGATGGCAAGCCAGATCTCGTGGAGGCGTCCTAGGGAGCCACATTACCCATAAGGAGAAGGCCAGCCCAACACAACACTGAAGGTAGGGGGTGGGAAGGGATAGACAAAAAACATGCTTCAGATTACAGCGCCAGCCTTCTAATAACATGAGGTTACTTTTTCAGTGTACATATCCTTTAAACAATGATACGTAACATGGCATTATGCTTACTACAGAACACATCACTTATTACTTTACATGACAATCCTAGTTTTTTCTGGGGACCAATTTAAACAACTTTCCTTGTGATTTACTTCTCTGATTGATACAAGTTGGATCAAGGACACCCAATAGAGCAGCCAGCTGTGATACATGTATTTCCACACTCACCGTGCATGGGGTCTCATCGGTGTCCGTGAGATTGCCATGGGTTGGAGAACAGGGTCTGAGATTTCTGGGGTCTCTTGTATCTTCTCCTCATAAACAGGCCGAGGTGACACTCTGGGAATTCCCCAACCTAGGAATGAAATTTTAATTTATATCCATCCCCTAGAATAAAACCTAAGGACGGAATTCATTCCCCAACACTCACCTCAATAGGGGTCCTTGGAATGCCAGTTGATGGGAGCGGGATCATTCACATGCACAGGTGCTGGTTTCGGTAGAGGGCGTGATGTGTAATTTGGACTTTAGAATCAATTGATCCCATAAAGGCAATACAGGAAGCCAGGCACTAAAGGCTGCAAGGACAGAATATTAAAGACTTCCAAATGCCATTCAGAGAATCATCCATGAGCCCACATATTCTCTATGCACCTTATATTTTCCAAACCATTATCTATATCCTTGGCTCGGCCTAGCTCCTGCATCAGGCCCAGTAACTGATCCAGGAGCCATTTATTGTCCATGTGAAAAAGAACTAAGGTAACAATCTAAATAACCCTGAATGGATTGTATAATCCCAACTACTAGATAACCGTCACCTGTGAAACAGGTGCGTTATCTAGTGTTTGGTTATCAACAGCATTGTGGGTAAACCCCCCTTAAAAAGCAAGCCCGCCCCAATTTCATTTTAGTTTACTGATTATGCAATTTTCACTATAATTTCTAAATCTATATTCTACATACAATATATATTCACTACAATTTCCTTTGACAAAATAACGCTGGTACACACATCAGACTGTTTGAAAGACGACGACAGGACCCCTCCGTTTCCCAAAGATCAGAGTACACAGTCCCTGGCGTTCTCCTTATACATATCATAACACAGCATTTATAGAATGTTCGGGGCTCATGTTTCCCCATGACCGCTCGTTCAGAACATGCGGTACACAAAGTAACGAAAAGCGCTGATACAGTCTGATCCAATGGTATCAGCGCTTTTTCGTGACTGTGACCCAGCTTTACACACACAATCCATCGTCAGCTGTCACCACCCGTTGTGTAATCTATGCACGGCAACAGAAAGAGGCATCTATTCAGGTCCGGCCGACAGCCATTGGCCGCTTACACAGCTTTGACTGACGTAAGGACACCTGGTAAGCTCGGCGATGGGATCGGGCTGTGTAAGGAAGGTTACATTTCCATTAAAGGTAAGTATATTGAAATTGCGCTTCTGGGGGATGACATGCCCTTTAATTCTGACATTTCCTGGTTGGTTCCTTATACCAAGTCTTGATAACAAGGTTAAAGGGCATCATACTGAAAAATAGGTTACTTTATAATTGACCATAACTGGAAACTTAATTTTCCCAACCATAACTTTACATTTTTTGTTGATCTGCCCCCTATTTCCTTTAGATATCCAATCTACAATCTTATATTTCAGCTGTCAATCAAGTTCCTTGCTCCAAAACTATTCTTCTGTGAGTAGTTTTTACTGTGCCTGGAATGGTGACAAGATTTGACAGTTTGGAATGCGTTATGCAGGCTTGACAGTTGGTTTGTGGGGAAAAAGTCAGGTCGGATGGAAGTGGTTAAAGAGGGAGGGGGAAACTGCTCCTAAACAAATTGTGTGCTGGATTGAAGGCAGCAGCAACACACACAATCAGAGCAGTGCTACTTACATGTATTCAATTATAGATAAGATGAGGCAAAGTCCTTTTTTCAGTATAGTGTCCCCTTAAAGGTGGCCATACACATCATTGATTTTAGGTAAAACCTGGATTTAACTGAATATTGCTGATGTGGCAGGGGCCAAATCCGACGAACAACAGTCAGTCGGAAGATGAAAAAATTTCCGCGGTTGGTATCAGCTCCCTTTACTTTAGCAAAGATCCCCCCATCCCCACACGGGACACCGATCCCCACACACCGCACATGGGAGATCGGTCGGTTCCCATCGCAATGTGCCAGCAAAATACCAATGTGAATCATCCGGTCAGAAGATTATAAATCATAAAGGAATGAGGCCACTTACCCCCCCCCCCCCCCATATGGACCACAGTGTTGGTTAGTAGGTAAGTGGCTATTACAAGTTAAGTGATCCCATGGCCTTTTATAGCGCAAACTCACAGTGTAGATGTTTTGGAAACTACAACTCCCAACATGCCTTTGCATATTGCTAACTAGGTATGCTGGGAGTTGTAGTCTCCAAACACCTGTGGTGAAAGGTCTAGACAACCACCGCTGATCTAGATATACCTTTACCTACCTACACCTAGGGCCACAACTTGCAGTACAACCCACTGGGCCACTTCCCACATCCATCCCTTCCAGACAGGCGGATAATGATGGAAATCCCACGTTCCCGTTTCACACCGATAATCGCCGCTGATTCTCCTCGGTTTCCTGCTCCTCTCGCGCTCACACACAGTATCTGACTTCCTCCTGTGCAACATTCAAACTTTCCTCCCTCGACGACCAATCACAAGCACGCCGCGCCGATTGGCTAACATCGAAGACCCCGCCCTCCTTCCAGTAAATTCAGTTTATTTGATTTGACCACTCCCCCTTCATCTGAAGGTCTGTGTCCTTGAAACAAATACCGCCGCCCCGAAGTGGACGATGATTTCCTCCCTCACGGCTCTTTGATTGGTTGACTGAGATATACTGGGCGGAGCTAATCGGTCCAATGTCTGACTACAAGCCTTTTGTTTTGAAATTTTGTGCAGTCTGGGAGTTGTAGTTCGCTTTCATCATTACTACATGAAATTAGTAATAGGATTGTAACCACCCCTAACGAGATGGATCCCTCTTATAGGGAGTGTCTGTGTCCCATTATAGGGAGGCCCCTAACTTATTTGAAGTGTTGACACCTAACTTATAGGGAGAGAGGGCCCCTAGTTATTGGGAGGGTGGGCCCCTAACTTATTTGAATGTTTGACACCTAACTTATAGGGAGACAGGGCCTCTAGTTATTGGGAGGATGGGCCCCTAAATTATATGGAGGGTGGGGCCCTAAATTATAGTGAGGATGGCCCCCTAACTTATAGGGAGGATGGGCCCCTAACTTATAGGGAGGATGGCCCCTAATTATAGGGAGAATGGGGCCCCTAACTTATAGGGAGGATGGGCCCCTAAATTATAGGAGGATGGTGGGCCCCTAACTTATGGAGTGTGGGCCCCTAAATTATAGGGAGGTGCCCCCTAACTTATGGAGTGTGGGCCCCTAACTTATAGGAGGGTGGGACCCTAACTTATAGGGAGGGTGGGGCCCTAACTTATAGGAGGGTGGGCCCCTAAAACTTATAGGTAGGGTTGGCCCCTAAATTATGGGTAGGGTGGCCCCTAAATTATAGGGTGATGGGCCCTAATTATCATTTAATAGGGACTGTGGGCCCTTATAGTAGGGGGTGGGTCCCATTCTTAGGCGAGGTGGGCCCCATTATAGGGACTGGGGACCCCATTATTCAGAGGTGGCCCCCATTAATTGACAATAGCCAAGACAATGAACTTGGAACCCTCTGAATTCCCTTTTGCTCTTTGCTATTTTTCGGAATTTGGAAGGAAGCCCACAACCTTGATCTTTATTTGACTGTGCGCCCCATTATAGGGATTGTTGTTGCACAATATATTATTGTCAATTTTATCGTAAAGCTGGGTACACACCACTACGATTTTTCTGAAGATGGAACAGCATAGGGAAGAACGCTCGGGACTGTGTGTTTCCCTCAGCAGTGGCAGACTACGACTCTAATAGGGTCTGCAGCCGGCCAAAGGGAATTTTCCCTGTTTTCCTAATGAGTTTTGTTCCCCGATCCGAAGCTCTCGGAGAAACCCAAGGTACCACATACCGATAAATCACACACGTACGGCAGATCCAGCCAGTGTATGTACTAGATTAAATGAAGAACCTGGGCACTATTATTTTACATGTTCTGGGGTGGAAATATTACACTTATTACATGCAATTTTTATTGATATGTCTCAGTAATAAAAAAAAGATATTCCGTTACTACCGACTCTACCAACTTAATACTTCTACCCTCTCCCCACCCCCTCCCCCACCAAACTTACCTTCTACACCCCTTTACCCCCCTTCCCCCACCAACTTACCTTCGACTAACCTCACCACTTCCCCACCACTCCCATTCTACACCCCCTTCCCCCCCAACTTATCCTTCCGCCACCCCCCCTTCCCCCCACCAACTTACCTCTACACCCACCCCCCCCTGCCCCCCACAACTAACCTTCTCCTCTCTATCTAACTTCCCCCCCCACCCAACTTACCCCTTTTTCTTCATATTTACAATCCTTCCCCCTTTTTGATTCCCCTGATGGGCCCTATTATTCCTCCTGCTTTCCTCATTCCTCCTCCTGCCTTCCTTCCCTTCCTCTCCTTCCTATGTTCCTTTCTCCTTCCTTCCTTCCTCCTTCCGCCTTCCTTCCTTCCTTGCCTTTCCCTTTCCTTCCTCCTCCTCCTTCTTTCCTTCCTTCCTTCCCTTCCTCTCTATTCCTTCCTATCCTCTCCTTTCCCCTCCTTTCCTTCCTTCCCTTCTCCCTTCCTTCCTTCTTCCTTTCCTTTTTTTTTCCTTTCCTCTTCCCTTCCTTCCTTCCTCGGCCCTATTCCCCCGTTTTCGAACCTCTCCTTCCTCCCTCTCCTCCCCTTCCTCCTTTCTTTCCTTCCGTCCTGCCTTCCTCTTCCTCCTTCCTTCCTTCCTTTCCTTCCTTTCCCTCCTTCCCTTCCCCTTTGTTCCTCCTTCCCTCCTCTCTTTCCTTTCCTCTCCTCTTTTCCTTCCCTCTTTCCTTCCTTCCTCTTTCCTCCTTCCTTTCTTCCTTCCTATTCCTTCCTCTCCTTTCCTTTCCTTTCCTTTCCTCTTTCCTATCCTTCCTTCCTCTATTCCCTATTTCCTTCCTTCTCTTCCTAATGCTCATTATTTCAAAACCCTAAAAAAAAAATAAATTCCGTTCAACTAAAATTAACCAAAATTCCCATACTTTTCCTTTCCCTATTCCTATTCCTTTCCTCTTCCTCCTCCTCTTCAGCCTTCCCCTTCCTTCCTTTCCTTCCTCTTCCTTTCCTCCTCTTTCTTCCTTCCCTTTCCTCCTTCCTCCTCGGGCCATATTCTTCCTCCTTTCCTTCCTTCCTTCCTTCCTCTCTCTTTTCCTTTTCCTTCTCTTTCCCTCTCCTATTCCGTTCGCTCCTCCTTTCCTCTTCCTTATTTCCTGGGTCCCCTATTGCCTCCTTTCCTTCCCTTTCCTATTTCCTTCCTATCCTTTCCTCTTCTCTCTCCTATCCTCCTTTCCCCTTACCTTCCTTTCCCTTCTCCTATTCCTTCCTATTCCTTCCTTTTTCCTTCCTTCCCCTATATTCCTTTCCTTTCCTTCCTCCTTCCTATTCCTTCCTTCCCTCCTCTCCTCCCCCTTTTTTGTTGGTCAACATATGCTGCCAGAATTGCACAATATTCTATTGTTATCCAATAGTAAAGGTTAATTGTTTACATTAGATTGTACAGTAATTAACCAGCTTTGTATGCAGTATTCATTGTTGGAACACAAACCTACTCCATTCTTGAATGTTCATAATATTGCTTTGTTGTTGTGTATCTACTTAGAGTTTCGTAAAGAAACTAAATTAAAAATAGTGAAAAATAGTGCTTCAGACCGAAATTTGCATGGTGTGTACCAAGCCTTTAGGCTGCTCTCAGATTGCAATCACAATGGCTAGTGCGTGAGAAAATGCGGCAGTGTGGCATAGCCCAATGCATTGGAAGCTGTGATCCAGCCACAGGTTATAGACAGATATTTTGGTTTGTTTAGCAAGATCATCCCATATCTATAAATCATTCACCAGTGGAAGTTAGGTCGCATGCAAAAACAATCCTTTAAATAACCCACGTTAATCATCAATCTTTAAGTCAGGGTGGTTCCTGTCCAAAACTGGAATCTGCTTGGACTTTAATACATTCTTGTTTATTGTATAAGCGCAATTTTTGCCGTCACTGTATAAATAACAGAATTTCACAGTGACCCTATCCATTGCATGGTTTTGACAACGTTATACAAAGAAAATACGAGACAAGGATCAGTCATAGGGGTGTTGACTAGTGAAGTTGCACAGGGTACTTGTACCACGGGGGGGCGCTAGTTAGGTATATATAATGTAGCTACGATCTCTATACTGGTCATGTCCTGTTCTGACCCTATTTCACCTAGATATTTGTTGCCCTCCCTATTAAGCTTCGTACACGTCAGATCATTTCCGCATGATTTGCCCGACGAACTACCCATTGCGCAACATTCGTGCAACAATGAAGATTTAACGATCTTCTAAGACTAATATCCACGAATATTCTCGTCTTTTTCTAACGATCAGCCTGGCGATTAGATCTGCCGATTGTCTATGTTTGTGCATAGTCGGCAGATTATCCGTAGACTGTGATGTATTATTGAATGAAATGCACATGTACAACATTTTGATTATATTTAATATAGTGAGTAGAATTATCACCCTCCTCATGAACACGTATAAAATGTAAATGCTGCATTGCAACACCAACTTTTCTGGTTGACGAAACAGAGACGGAGTTTACCGATGCAGACATCCCACCCTGCCAAATGTGGCTTCCAGGTAGGTTGGGGAGAAAGTGGCATGATGGGGGTGTTGAGTGCAACACTCATTAAAGAGGAGGTGTTAGGGGCGTGGCGGCCAAAAGGGGCGTTCTGGAGACTAAAGGGAAGTGCGGGTCATGGGAGCTTGGAGTGGTCTCGCAGAAGTGTAGGAGACCATCCCAAAATCCAGGAGACTCCCTGGAGGGGTGGGATACCTGATGATAAACTTAATGACCCCACCCTGGATCAGCCAACCACACCCCAAAACATCCTGCCCACACCCTGTGGGAACCAGGGGGGGGGTTGTTGCAGTGCTAAGTGCTGTTGCATTAAATGCATATGTATGGCTACTATGAAATCATGGGCTACTGCATCACGCTTTTAATGAAATACCAACCACATGTATAAATACCCGTGTTGGGTCTAAAGGGATAGGTGGAGCTTGATACATTTATTAAAGGAAAAGTGTGGAGCTTGATACATTATTCAGGGAAAGGTTGGAGATTGATACATTATTAAGGAAAAGGTGGAGCTTGATACATTATCAGAGGGAAAGGTGAGTTGATACATTAATCAGAGGGAAAGGTGGAGCTTGATACATTATTAAAGGGAAACGTGTGGAGCTTGATACATTATCAAAGGGAAAGGTGGAGCTTGATACATTATAAAGGAGAAGGGAAAGAGCTTGATACATTGAGAGGGAAAGGTGGATCTTGATACATTATCAAGGGAAAGGTGGAATTGATACATTTCAAGGAAAGGAGTTATACATTTCAGAGGGAAGGTGGAGCTTGATACATTATTAAAGGAAAGGTGGGACAGATTGGAAAAGGTGAGCTTGTCATATCAAAGGGAATGGTGGAGCTTGATACATTATTAAAGGGAAAGGTGGAGCTTGATACATTATAAGAGAAAGGTGGAAACTGATACATTATCAGAGGGAAAGTTGGAGCTTGTACTTATTAAAGAAAAGGTAGAGCTTGATACATTGTTAATGGAAAGGTGGAGCTTGATACATTATTAAAGAAAAAGGTAAAGCTTGATACATTGTTATGGGAAAGGTGGAGCTTGATACATTATTAAGGAAAAGGGAGCTTGATCCATTATTAAAGGGAAAGTGGAGCTTGATAAATTATCATAGGGAAAGGTGGAGCTTGATACATATCAGAAGTAAAGGTGGAGCTTGATATATTATCAGAAGGAAAGGTGGAGCTGATACATTATGAAAGAAAAAGGTAGAGCTTGATACATTATTAAAGGGAAAGGTGGAGCTTGATACATTATAAAAGGGAAAGGTGGAGCTTGATATATTATTAAAGGGAAAGGTGGAGCTTGATATATTATTAAAGGGAAAGGTGGAGCTTGATACATTATCAAGGAAATGGTGGAGCTTGATACATTATTAAAGGGAAAGATGGAGCTTGATACACTATAAAGAGAAAGGTGGGAAATTGATACATTATCAGAGGGAAAGGTGGAGCTTGATACATTATTAAAGGAAAAGGTGGAGCTTGATACATCAGAGGTAAAGGTTGAGCTTAATATATTATCAGAGGGAAAGGTGGAGCTTGATACATTATTAAAGAAAAAGGTAGAGCTTGATACATTTTAAAGGGAAAGGTGGAGCTTGATACATTATTAAAGGAAAAGGTGAGCTTGATCCATTATTAAGGGAAAGGTGGAGCTTGATACATTATCAAAGGGAAAGGTGGAGCTTGATATATTATCAGAGGGAAAGGTGGAGCTTGATACTTATTAAAGGAACAGGTGGAGCTTGATACATTATCAAAGGAAAGGTGGAGCTTGATACATTATCAGAGGAAAGGTGGAGGTTGATACATTATTAAAGGGAAAGGTGGAGCTTAATACATTATTAAGGGAGAGGTGGAGCTTGATACATTATTAAAGAGAAAGGTGAGCTTGATACATTATCAAAGGGAAGGTGGAGCTTGATACATTATCAAAGGGAATGGTGGAGCTTGATATGTTATTAAAGGGAAAGGTGGAGCTTGATACGATTATTAAAGGGAGAGGTGGAGCTTGATACATTATCAAAGGAAAAGGTGGAGCTTGATAATATTATCAGAGGAAAAGGTGGAGCTTGATATATAATCAGGGAAGGTAGAGCTGGATACATTTAAAGAAAAAGGGTGGGTCTTGATACATTATTAAAGGAAAAAGGTGGAGGCTTGATACATAGTAAGAGAAAGGTGGAATGATATCTATCAGAGGGAAAGGGGATGACTTGATCCATTATTAAAGGGAACAGGTGGAGCTTGTATACTTATCAGAGGTAAGGTGGTGACTTGATATATTATGAGGGAAAGGTGGAGCTTGATACATTATTAAAGGAAAGGTGGAGCTTGATCATTATTAAAGGGAAGGTGGAGCTTGATACATTATCAAAGGAAAGGTGGAGCTTGATATATTATCAGAGGGAAAGGTGGAGCTTGATTCATTATTAAAGGAAAAGGTGGAGCTTGATACATTATCAAAGGGAAAGGTGGAGCTTGATA
>JAACNH010002923.1:0-33475 GCA_019447015.1 Hymenochirus boettgeri
ACGCTGTGTCCCAGGCGCTATTAATAAACATATCATACATACTGTATAACTGTATTGTTATAATTACACGCTGTGTCCCCAAGTGGCGCTAATAAATAAACATTACATACATACATACTGTATAATCTGTATTGTTATAATGTACAGCGCTGTGTATCCAAGTGCGCTATATAAATAAACATATACATACTACTGTATAATCTGTATTGTTATAATGTACAGCGCTGTGTACCAAGTGGCGCTATATAAATAAACATATACGTACATACTGATAATCTGTATTGTTATAATGTACACGCTGTGTCCCCAAGTGGCGCTATATAAATAAACATATACATACATATGTAATATCTGTATTGTTTATATGTACAGCGCTGTGTACCCAAGTGGCGCTATATAAACAATACATACATACTGTATAATCTGTATTGTTATAATGTACAGCGCCGTGTACCCAAGTGGCGCTATTAAATAAACATATACATACTGTATAATCGGTATTGTTATATGTACAGCGCTGTGTACCCAAGTGTCGCTATATAAATAAACATATACTACATCTGTATAATCTGTATTGTTATAATGTACGAGCGCTGTGTACCCAGTGTCGCTATAATAATAAACATATACATACTGTATAATCTGTATTGTTATAATGTACAGCGCTGTGTACCCAAGTGTCGCTATAATAAAACATATACATACATACTGTAATCATCTGTATTGTTATAATGTACAGCGCTGTGTTCCAAGTGGTGGCTTATATAAATAAACATATACATACATACTGTAATCTGTATTGTTATAATGTACGGCTGGTTCCCCAAGTGGCACTATATAAATAAACATATACATACATACTGTATAATCTGTATTGTTATAATGTACACGCTGTGTCCCCCAAGTGGCGCTATATAAATAAACATATACATACTGTATAATCTGTATTGTTATAATGTACAGCGCTTTGTCCCCCAAGTGACGCTATATAAATAAACATATAAATACATACTGTAAATCTGTATTGTTATAAATGTACAGCGCTGTTTCCCCAAGTGGCGCTAATAAATAAACATATACATACATACTGTATAATCTTTATTGTTAATGTCAGCGCTGTGTCCCCAAGTGGCGCTATATAAATAAACATAACATACATACTGTATAATCTGTATTGTTATAATGTACAGCGCTGTGTCCCCAGTGGCACTATATAAATAACACTATACGTACATACTGTATAATCTGTATTGTTATAATGTACAGCGCTGTGTACCCAAGTGGCGCTATTAAATAAACATATACATACATACTGTATAATCTGTATTGTTATAATGTACAGCGCTGTGTCCCCAAGTGGCGCTATATAAATAAACATATACATACATACTGTATATCTGTACTGTTAAGTACAGCGCTGCGTCCCCATGGCGCTATATAAATAAACATATACATACATACTGTATAATCGTGTATTGTTATAATGTACAGCGCTGTGTACCCAGTGGCGCTATATAATAAACATATACATACAACTGTATATCTGTATTGTTATAATGTACGCGCTGTGTACCCAAGTGGCGCTATATAAATAAACATATACATACATACTGTATAATCTGTATTGTTATAATGTACAGCGCTGTGTACCCAAGTGGCGCTATATAATAAAACATATCCATACATACGTGTAATCTACTGTATTGTTATAAAGTACAGCGCTGTGTCCCCAAGTGGCGCTATATAAATAAACATATACATACATACAGTATAATCTGTATTGTTATAAAGTACAGCGCTGTGTACCCAAGTGACGCTATATAAATAAACATATACATACATACTGTATTATCTGTATTGTTATAATGTACAGCGCTGTGTACCCAAGTAGCGCTATATAAATAACATAATACATAACTGTATAATCGTATTGTTATATGTACAGCGCTGTGTCCCCAAGTGACGCTATATAATAAACATATACATACTGCTGTATAATCTGTATTGTATAATGTACAGCGCTGTGTCCCCAAGTGGCGCTATATAAATAAACATACATACATACTGTTAATCTATATTGTTATAATATACAGCGCTGTGTACCCAAGTGGTGGTTATATAATAACATATACTACATACTGTATAATCTGTATTGTTATAATGTACAGCGCTGTGTACCCAAGTCGGCTATAAAAATAAACATATACATACATACTGTATAATCTGTATTGTTATAATGTACAGCGCTGTGTCCCCCAAGTACGCTATATAATACATATACATACATGCTGTAAATCGTATTGTTATATGTACAGCGCTGTGTCCCCAAGTGGCGCTATATAAAAAACAATACATACATACTGTATAATCTATATTGTTAAATATACAGCTGTGTACCCAAGTGGTGTTATATAAATAACATATACATACATACTGTAATCTGTATTGTTATAATGTACAGCGCTGTGTACCAAGTAGCCTATATTAAATAAACATATACATACATACGTATAATCTGTATTGTTATATATACAGCGCTGTGTACCCAAGTGGCGCTATATAAATAAACATAACATACATACTGTATAATCTGTATTGTTATAAGTACAGCGCTGTGTCCCCAAGTGGCGCTATATAAATAAACATATACATACTAACTGTATCATCTGTATTGTTATAATGTACAGCACTGTGACCCAAGTGGCGCTATATAAAAAACATATACATACATACTGTATAATCTGTATTGTTATAATGTACAGCGCGTGTACCCAAGTGGCGCTATATAAATAAACATATACATACATACTGTATAATCTATATTGTTATAAAGTACAGCGCTGTTCCCCAAGTGGCGCTATATAAATAAACATGTACATACATACTGTATAATCTGTATTGTTATAATGTACAGCGCTGTGTCCCCAAGGGCGCTATATAAATAAACATATACATACATACTGTATAATCTGTATTGTTATAATGTACAGCGCGTTGTCCCCAAGTGGTGCTATATAAATAAACATATACATACATACTGTATATCTGTATTGTTATAATGTACAGCGCTGTGTACCCAAGTGGCGCTATATAAATAACATATACATACATACTGTATAATCTGTATTGTTATAATTGTACAGCGCTGTGTACCCAAGTGGCGCTATATAATAAACATATCATACATACTGTATATCTGTATGTTAAATGTACAGCGCTGTGTCCCCAAGTGGCGCTATATAAAAAACATATCATACATACTGTATAATCTGTATTGTTATAATGTACAGTGCGTGTACCCAGGCGCTATATAAATAAACTATACATACATACTGTATAATCTGTATTGTTATAATGTACAGCGCTGCGTCCCCAAGTGGCGCTATATAAATAAACTATACATACATACTGTATAATCTGTATTGTTATAATGTACAGCGCTGCGTCCCCAGTGGCGCTATATAAATACATATACTACATACGATAATCTGTATTGTTATAATGTACAGCGCTGTGTCCCCAAGTGGCGCTATATAAATAAACATATACATACATACTGTATAATCTGTATTGTTATATGTACAGCGCTGTGTCCCCAAGTGGCGCTATTTAAACATATACACACTACTGTATAATCTGTATTGTTATAATGTACAGCGCTGCGTACCCAAGTGGCGCTATATAAAAAATAACATATCATATAACTGTATAATCTGTATTGTTATAATGTACAGCGCTGTGTCCCCAAGTGGCGCTTATAAATAAACATTACATACATACTGTATAATCTGTATTGTTTAATGTACAGCGCTGTGTACACAGAGGCGCTATATAAATAAACATATACATACATACTGTTTATAACTGTTATTGTATAATGTACAGCTCTGTGTACCCAAGTGGCGCTATATAAATAAACATATACTACATACTGTATATCTGTATTGTTATAATGTACAGCGCTGTGTCACCCAAGTGGCGCTATATAAATAAACATATACATACATACTGTATAATTGTATTGTTATATATACAGCGCTGTGTACCCAAGTGGCGCTATTATAATAAACATATACATACATACTGTATAATCTGTATTGTTATAATGTACAGCGCTGTGTCCCCAAGTGGCGCTATATAAATAAACATATCAACATACTGTATAATCTGTATTGTTATAATGTACAGCTGCGTGTACCCAAGTGGACGCTAATAAATAAACATATACATACATACTGTATAATCTGTATGTTATAATGTACAGCGCTGTGTCCCCAAGTGGCGCTATATAAATAAACATAAACATACATACTGTATAATCTGTATTGTTATAATGTACAGCGCTGTGTACCCAAGTGGCGCTATATAAATAAACATATACATACATACTGTATAATCTGTATTTTATAATGTACAGGCTGTGTCCCCAAGTGGCGCTATATAATAAACATAAACATACATACTGTATAATCTGTATGTTATAATGTACAGCGCTGTGTACCCAAGTGGCGCTATATAAATAAACATATACATACATACTATAATCTGTATTGTTTAATGTACAGCGCGTGTCCCCAAGTGGCGCTATAAATAAACATATACATACATACTGTATAATCTGTATTGTTATATGTACAGCACTGTGTCCCCAAGTGGCGCTATATAATAACATATACATACATACTGTATATCTGTATGTTATAATGTACGGCGCTGTGTACCCAAGTGGCGCTATATAAATAAACATTACATACATACTGTATAATCTTATTGTTATAATGTACAGGCGCTGTGTACCCAGTGGCGCTATATAAATAAACATATACATACATACTGTATATTCTGTATTGTTATAATGTACAGCGCTGTGTCCCCAAGGGGCGCTATATAAATAAACATATACATACATACTGTAATATCTGTATTGTTATAATGTACGCGCTGTGTCCCCAAGTGGGCTATATAAATAAAGAATACATACATACTGTATAATCTGTATTGTTATAATGTACAGCGCTGTGTACCCAATGGCGCATATAATAATAAACATATACATACATACTGTATAATCTGTATTGTTATAATGTACAGCGCTGTGTCCCCAGTGGCGATATATAAATAACATATACATACATACTGTATAATCTGTATTGTTATAATGTACAGCTTGCGTCCCCAAGTGGCGCTATATAAATAAACATATACATACATACTGTTAATCTGTATTGTTATAATGTACAGCGCTGTGTCCCCAAGTGGCCTATATAAATAAACATATACATACATACTGTATAATCTGTATTGTTATAATGTACAGCGCTGTGTCCCCAGTGGCGCTATATAAATAAACATATCATACATACTGTAATATCTGTATTGTTATAATGTACAGCGCTGTGTCCCCAAGTGGCGCTATATAAATAAACATATACATACATACTGTATAATCTGTATTGTTATATGTACAGCGCTGTGTCCCATGGTGCTATATAAATAAACTATACATACATACTGTATATCTGTATTGTTATAATGTACAGCGCTGTGTCCCCAAGTGGCACTATATAAATAACATATACATACATACTGTATAATCTGATTGTTATAATGTACAGCGCTGTGTCCCCAGTGGTGCTATATAAATAAACATATACATACATACTGTATAATCTGTATTGTTATAATGTACAGCGCTGTGTCCCCAGTGGCGCTATATAAATAAACATATACATACATACTGTATAACTGTATTGTTATAATGTACAGCGCTGCTACCCAAGTGGCCTATATAAATAAACATATACATACATACTGTATAATCTTTATTGTTATAATGTACAGCGCTGTGTATCCCAAGTGGCGCATATAAATAAACATATACATACATACTGTATAATCTGTATTGTTATAATGTACAGCGCTGTGTACCCAAGTGGCTAATAATAACAATACATACATACTGTATATCTGTATTGTTAAATGTACAGCGCTGCGTCCCAAGTGGCGCTATATAATAAAGATATACCTAACATACTGTATAATCTGTATTGTTATAATGTACAGCGCTGTGTCCCCAAGTGGCACTATATAAATAAACATATACATATAACTGTATAATCTGTATTGTTATAATGTACAGCGCTGTGTACCCAAGTGGCGCTATATAAATAAACATATACATACTACTGTATAATCTGTATTGTTATAATGTACAGCGCTGTGTCCCAAGTGGCGCTTATAAATAAACATATACATACATACTGTATAATCTGTATTGTTATAATGTACAGCGCTGTGTACCAAGTGGCGCTATATAAATAAACATATACATACATACTGTATAATCTGTATTGTTATAATGTACAGCGCTGTGTACCCAGTGGCGCTATATAAATAAACATATCTACATACTGTATAATCTGTATTGTTAATAGGTAAGCGCTGTGTCCCCAAGTGGCGCTATTAAATAAACATATACATACATACTGTATAATCTGTATTGTTATATGTATGTGCGATCAGCGTGTTACCCAAGTGGCGCTATATAAACATATACATACATACTTTATATCTGTATGTGTTATAATGTACAGGCGCCGTGTGGTCCCGTGGGCTATATAAAACATATACTACTGATATAATCTGTATTGTTATAATGTACAGCGCTTGTACCCAGTGTCGCTATATTATAATAAACATATACATACATAGGTTAATCTGTATTGTTATAATGTAAAGCGCTGTGTACCCAAGTTCGGGCTATATAATAAACAATACATACTGATAATCTGTATTGTTATAATGTACAGCGCTGTGTACCCAATGTCGTACTAATAATAAACATATACATACATACTGATAAATCTGTATTGTTATAGATGTACAGGCGCTGTGTTCCCAAGTGGGCTATATAAAAAACATATACATACATACGTTAATCTGTATGTGTATAATGTAGCTAGGCGCTGTGTTCCCCAAGTGGCACATATAAATAATAAACAACATACTGATAATCGTATGTATAGATAATGTACAGCGCTGTGTCCCAAGTGCGCAATGACAGAATAAAAAAAATAATAAAAGAAAAGAAAAAAAAAAAAAAATAAGTGCGATATAAATAAACATATAACAACACTGATAAATCTCGTGGATTGTTATAATGTTACAGCGCTGTGTCCCCAAGTGGCGCTAATAAATAAACATAAAATACATAACGGTATAATCTTTATTGTTATAATGTACAGCGCTGGTCCCCCAAGTGGCGCTAGATAAATAAACATCTACATACATACTGTATAATCTGTATTGTTATAATGTACAGCGCTGTGTCCCCAAGTGGCGCTATAATATAAATAAACATACATACTGTATAATCTGTATTGTTATAATGTACAGCGCTGTGTCCCCAAGTGGCACTATATAATAAACATATACTACATACGGTATAATCTGTATTGTTATAATTACAGCGCTGTTCCCAAGTGGCGCTATATAATAAACATATACATACTACTGTATATCTGTATTGTTATAATGTACAGCGCTGTGTCCCCAAGTGGCGCTATATAAATAAACATATACATACATACTGTATAATCTGTAACTGTGTGTCTGTATCTGTGTGTAAGTGTGTCTGTATCTGTGTGTAAGTGTGTCTGTATCTGTGTGTGTAAGCGTGTCTATATCTGTGTAAGTTTGTCTGTATCTGTATGTATGTGGGTGTCTGTATCTGTGTGTAAGTGTGTGTATCTGTGTGTAAGTGTGTCTGTATCTGTGTGTATGTGGGTGTCTGTCTGTGTGAGCGTGTCTGTATCTCTATGTAAGTGTGTCTGTATCTGTGTTTGCACATTTGTATGCATTTATCTATGCATGTAAGTGTATCTGTATGCATGCGTGCGATTATGTATGTGTCTTATATGTTATAGTCTGTATTGAGGCCATATTTAAGTGGTAAGTCAACCCACTAGCCCACCAGCCAGTGTTAAGTCCACACCCACTTCCACAAACCATGGTCACCTTCACATGCCACACCCACTTTCCATGCGTCTGCCAATAGACCCCATTCAAAAGTTGTTGCAAGTGTTAAAAACCCTAGGAACACCCCCGTGTGGCAGCAGAGTAAGGGGTGTCCCAGGGGGTGGAGGTTGCTGGTCCTTGCGGGGGTGTTTGGGGTGGTCTCGTGGGAGTGTGGGAGACCTCCCCAGAATCCAGGAGACTCCCACGACTGCTGGGAAGGGTGGAACTTTATTTAATTTTTATCCCCTAGTTTGTATACTCTGTAGTTTATCGTATACAGCGCTGCGTACCCAAGTGGCGCTTTATAAATAAACATATACATACATACTGAATAATCTGTATTGTTATAATGTACAGCGCTGTGTACCCAAGTGGCGCTATATAAATAAACATATACATACATACTGTATAATCTGTATTGTTATAATGTACAGCGCTGCGTCCCCAAGTGGCGCTATATAAATAAACATATACATACATACTGTATAATTGCTTTTCCCAGCATGCCTTCACTAAGACTGGTCAAGACTCTTTTCCCAGCATGCCTTCACTAAGACTGGTCAAGACGCTTTTCCCAGCATGCCTTCACTAAGACTGGTCAAGACTCTTTTCCCAGCATGCCTTCACTAAGACTGGTCAAGACGCTTTTCCCAGCATGCCTTCACTAAGACTGGTCAAGATGCTTTTCCCAGCATGCCTTCACTAAGAATGGACAAGATGCTTTTCCAGCATGCCTACAAGACTGGTCAAGACTCTTTCCAGCATGCCTTCACTAAGACTGGTCAAGACGCTTTTCACAGCATGGCCTTCACTAAGACTGGTCAAGACGCTTTTCCCAGCATGCCTTCACTAAGACTGGTCAAGACGCTTTTCCCGCATGCCTCACTAAGACTAGTCAAGACGCTTTTCCCAGCATGCTTCATAGACTGGTAAGACCTTTTCCCAGCATGCCTTCACTAAGACTGGTCAAGATGCTTTTCCCAGCATGCCTTCACTAAGACTGGTCAAGAGCTTTTCCCAGCATGCCTTCACTAAGACTGTCAAGACGCTTTCCCACAGCTTCACTAAGACTGGTCAGACCTTTCCCAACATGCCTCACTAAGACTGGTCAAGACGCTTCCCAACATGCCTTCACTAAGACTGGTCAAGACGCATTTCCCAGCATGCCTTCACTAAGACTGGTCAAGACGCATTTCCCAGCATGCCTTCACTAAGACTGGTCAAGACGCATTTCCCAGCATGCCTTCACTAAGACTGGTCAAGACGCATTTCCCAGCATGCCTTCACTAAGACTGGTCAAAGACGCATTTCCCACATGCCTCACTAAGACTGGTCAAGACGCATTTCCCAACATGCTTCAATAAGACTGTCAAGACGCATTTCCCACATGCCTTCACTAAGACTGGTCAAGACGCATTTCCCAGCATGCCTTCACTAAGACTGGTCAAGACGCTTTTCCCAGCATGCCTTCACTAAGACTGGTCAAGACGGTTTTCCCAGCATGCCTTCACTAAGACTGGTCAAGACGCATTTCCCAACATGCCTTCACTAAGACTGGTCAAGACGCATTTCCCAACATGCCTTCACTAAGACTGGTCAAGACGCATTTCCCAGCATGCCTTCACTAAGACTGGTCAAGACGCTTTTCCCAGCATGCCTTCACTAAGACTGGTCCAAGACGTTTTCCCAGCATGCCTTCACTAAGACTGGTCAAGAGCTTTTCCCAGCATGCCTTCACTAAGACTGGTCAAGACGCATTTCCACATGCTCACAAGACTGGTCAGACGCATTTCCCAACATGCCTTCACTAAGACTGGTCAAGACGCATTTCCCAGCATGCCTTCACTAAGACTGGTCAAGACGCATTTCCCAGCATGCCTTCACTAAGACTGGTCAAGACGCATTTCCCAACATGCCTTCACTAAGACTGGTCAAGACGCATTTCCCAGCTGCCTTCACTAGACTGGTCAAGACGCATTTCCCAACTGCCTTCACTAAGACTGGTCAAGCGCATTCCCAAGTGCCTTCACTAAGATGGTCAAGACGCATTTCCCAACATGCCTTCACTAAGACTGGTCAAGACGCATTTCCCAGCATGCCTTCACTAAGACTGGTCAAGACGCATTTCCCAGCATGCCTTCACTAAGACTGGTCAAGACGCTTTTCCCAGCAATGCCTTCACTAAGACTGGTCAAGACGCTTTTCCCAGCATGCCTTCACTAAGACTGGTCAAGACGCTTTCCCAGCAGTTCATAGACTGTCAAGACTTTCCCAGCATGCCTTCACTAAGACTGGTCAAGACTCTTTCCACAGCCTTCACTAAGACTGGTCAAGATGCTTTTCCCAGCATGCCTTCACTAAGACTGGTCAAGACGCTTTTCCCAGCATGCCTTCCTAAGACTGGTCAAGACGCTTTTCCCAACATGCCTTCACTAAGACTGGTCAAGACGCTTTTCCCAACATGCCTTCACTAAGACTGGTCAAGACGCATTTCCCAACATGCCTTCACTAAGACTGGTCAAGACGCATTTCCCAGCATGCCTTCACTAAGACTGGTCAAGACGCATTTCCCAGCATGCCTTCACTAAGACTGGTCAAGACGCATTTCCCAGCATGCCTTCACTAAGACTGGTCAAGACGCATTTCCCAAGCCTTCACTAAGACTGGTCAAGACGCATTTCCCAACATGCCTTCACTAAGAATGGTCAAGACGCATTTCCCAACATGCCTTACTAAGACTGGTCAAGACGCATTTCCCAACAGCTTCACTAAGACTGGTCAAGACGCATTTCCCAGCATGCCTTCACTAAGACTGGTCAAGACGCTTTCCCAGCATGCCTCAAAGACTGGTCAAGACGGTTTTCCCAGCATGCCTTCACTAAGACTGGTCAAGACGCATTTCCCAACATGCTTCACTAAGACTGGTCAAGACGCATTTCCCAACATGCCTTCACTAAGAATGGTCAAGACGCATTTCCAGCATGCCTCACTAAGACTGGTCAAGACGCTTTCCCAGCATGCCTTCACTAAGACTGTCAAGACTCTTTCCCAGCATGCCTTCACTAAGAATGGTCAAGACGCTTTTCCCAGCATGCCTTCACTAAGACTGGTCAAGACGCATTTCCCAACATGCTCTCACTAAGACTGGTCAAGACGCATTTCCCAACATGCTTCACTAAGACTGGTCAAAGCGATTTCCCAGCATGCCTTCACTAAGACTGGTCAAGACGCATTTCCCAGCATGCCTTCACTAAGACTGGTCAAGACGCATTTCCCAACATGCCTTCACTAAGACTGGTCAAGACGCTTTCCCAGCATGCCTTCACTAGACTGGTCAAGACGCATTTCCCAACGTGCCTTCACTAAGACTGGTCAAGAAGCATTTCCCAACTGCCTTCACTAAGACTGGTCAAGACGCATTTCCCACATGCCTTCACTAAGACTGGTCAAGACGCATTTCCCAGCATGCCTTCACTAAGAATGGTCAGACGCATTTCCCAACAGCCTTCACTAAGACTGGTCAAGACGCTTTTCCCAGCATGCCTTCACTAAGACTGGTCAAGACGCTTTCCCAGCATGCCTTCACTAAGACTGGTCAAGACGCATTTCCCAACATGCTTCACTAAGACTGGTCAAGACGCATTTCCCAGCATGCCTTCACTAAGAAGGACACGATGCTTTTCCCAGCATGCCTTCACTAAGACTGGTCAAGCGCTTTTCCCAGCATGCCTTCACTAAGACTGGTCAAGACGCATTTCCCAACAGCCTTCACTAGACTGGTCAAGACGCTTTTCCCAGCATGCCTTCACTAAGATGGTCAAGACGCTTTTCCCAGCATGCCTTCACTAAGACTGGGCAGACGCTTTACCCAGCATGCCTTCACTAAGACTGGTCAGACGCTTTCCCAGCATGCCTTCACTAAGACTGGTCAAGACGCTTACCAGCATGCCTTCACTAAAGATGGTCAAGACGCTTTACCCAGCATGCCTTCACTAAGACTGGTCAAGACGCTTTACCCAGCATGCCTTCACTAAGACTGGTCAAGACGCTTTACCCAGCATGCCTTCACTAAGAATGGTCAAGACGCTTTACCCAGCATGCCTTCACTAAGACTGGTCAAGACGCTTTACCCAGCATGCCTTCACTAAGAATGGTCAAGACGCTTTACCCAGCATGCCTTCACTAAGACTGGTCAAGACGCTTACCAGCCTGCCTCACTAGACTGGTCAAGACGCTTTACCGCATGCCTTCACTAAGACTGGTCAAGACGCTTTACCCAGCATGCCTTCACTAAGAATGGTCAGGACGCTTTACCCAACATGCCTTCACTAAGACTGGTCAAGACGCTTTACCCAGCATGCCTTCACTAAGACTGGTCAAGACGCTTTACCCAGCAGCTTCATAAGACTGGTCAGACTCTTTACCCAGCATGCCTTCACTAAGACTGGTCAAGACGCTTTACCCAGCATGCCTTCACTAAGACTGGTCAAGACCTTTACCCAGCATGCTTCACTAAGACTGGTCAAAGACTTTACCCAGCATGCCTTCACTAAGACTGGTCAAGACGCTTTACCCAGCATGCTTCACTAAGAACTGGTCAAGACGCTTACCCAGCATGCCTTCACTAAGACTGGTCAAGACTCTTTACCCAGCATGCTCTCACTAAGAGGTCAAGACGCTTTACCAGCTGCTCCTAAGACTGGTCAGACGCTTTACCCAGCATGCCTTCACTAAGACTGGTCAAGACCTTTACCCAGCATGCCTTCACTAAGACTGGCAAGACCTTTACCCCATGCCTTCACTAAGATGGTCAAGACGCTTTACCCAGCATGCTTCACTAAGACTGGTCAAGACTCTTACCAGCATGCCTTCACTAAGACTGGTCAAGACGCTTTACCCAGCATGCCTTCACTAAGACTGGTCAAGACTCTTTACCCAGCATGCCTTCACTAAGACTGGTCAAGACTTTTACCCAGCATGCCTTCACTAAGAGGTCAAGACTCTTACCCAGCATGCCTTCACTAAGACTGGTCAAGACGCTTTTCCCAGCATGCCTTCACTAAGACTGGTCAAGCGCTTTTCCCAGCATGCCTTCACTAAGACTGGTCAAGCTCTTTACCCAGCATGCCTTCACTAAGACTGGTCAGACGCTTTACCCAGCATGCCTTCACTAAGACTGGTCAAGACGCTTTACCCAGCATGCCTTCACTAAGACTGGTCAAACCTTCCAGCATGCTTACTAAGATGGTCAAGAGCTTTACCCAGCATGCCTTCACTAAGACTGGTCAAGACGCTTTACCCAGCATGCCTTCACTAAGACTGGTCAAGACTCTTTACCAGCATGCCTTCACTAAGACTGGTCAAGACGCTTACCCAGCTCGCCTTCACTAAGACTGGTCAAGACTCTTTACCCCGCATGCCTTCATAGAATGGTCAAGACGCTTTACCCCGCATGCCTTCATAAGACTGGTCAAGACGCTTTACCAGCATGCCTTCACTAAGACTGGTCAAGACTCTTTACCCAGCATGCCTTCACTAGACTGGTCAAGACTCTTACCCAGCATGCCTTCACTAAGACTGGTCAAGACTCTTTACCAGCATGCCTTCAAGACTGGTCAAGACTCTTTACCCAGCATGCCTTCACTAAGACGGTCAAGATCTTACCCAGCATGCCTTCTAAGACTGGTCAAGACTCTTTACCCAGCATGCCTTCACTAAGACGGTCAGACTCAGCATATTGTGTTTTTTATATTAACTGCTTATTCTTTGACATAATAACATCTTGCAAAGAATCCCTGATACAGTGTAATGCAGCGCCCGTGCTTGTGTAATTGCACTGAAAAAAACATTTGCAGAAACTATTTACACGTACAAATGATTCAAAAATCCATTAATCAACAATTATATTTTTTCATCATATTGTGCTTCATCCAGAGAGAGAGGAGTTGTCCAATAAGATGCTCCCCCAACATGTTCTAAAAGGGTACAAGAATAGGTATGTATATGTTTATTATATAGCGCCACTTGGGGCACAGCGCTGTACATTATAACAATACAGATTATACAGTATGTATGTATATGTTTATTTATATAGCGCCACTTGGGGACACAGCGCTGTACATTATAACAATACAGATTATACAGTATGTATATATATGTTTTATTTATATAGCGCCACTTGGGGACACAGCGCTGTACATTATAACAATACAGATTATACAGTATGTATGTATATGTTTATTTATATAGCGTCACTCGGGGACACAGCGCTGTACATTATAACAATACAGATTATACAGTATGTATGTATATGTTTATTTATATAGCGCCACTTGGGGACACAGCGCTGTACATTATAACAATACAGATTATACAGTATGTATGTATATGTTTATTTATATAGCGCCACTTGGATACACAGCGCTGTACATTATAACAATACAGATTATACAGTATGTATGTATATGTTTATTATATAGCGACACTTGGGGACACAGCACTGTATATTATAACAATACAGATTATACAGTATGTATGTATATGTTATTTATATAGCGCCACTTGGGGACACAGCGCTGTACATTAAACAATACAGATTATGCAGTATGTATGTATATGTTTTATTTATATAGCGCCACTTGGGGACACAGCGCTGTACATTATAACAATACAGATTATACAGTATGTATGTATATGTTTATTTATATAGCGCCACTTGGTACACAGCGCTGTACGTTATAACAATACAGATTATACAGTAGTATGTATGTATATGTTTATTTATATAGCGCCACTTGGGTACACAGCGCTGTACATTATAACAATACAGATTATACAGTTGTATGTATATGTTTATTTATATAGCGCCACTTGGGACACAGCGCTGTACATTATAACAATACAGATTATACAGTATGTATGTATATGTTTATTTATATAACACCACTTGGGGACACAGCGCTGTACATTATAACAATACAGATTTACAGTATGTATGTATATGTTTATTTATATAGTGCCACTTGGGTACACAGCGCTGTACATTATAACAATACAGATTATACAGTATGTATGTAATGTTTATTTATATAACACCACTTGGGGACACAGTGCGTACATTATAACAATACAGATTATACAGTATGTATGTATATGTTTATTTATATAGCGCCACTTGGGGACACAGCGCTGTACATTATAACAATACAGATTATACAGTATGTATGTATATGTTTATTATATAGCGCTACTTGGGGACACAGCGCTGTACATTATAACAATACAGATTATACAGTATGTATGTATATGTTTATTTACATAGCACCACTTGGGTAAACAGCGCTGTACATTATAACAATACAGATTATACAGTATGTATGTATATGTTTATTTATATAGCGCCACTTGGGGACACAGCGCTGTACATTATAACAATACAGATTATACAGTATGTATGTATAGGTTTATTTATATAGCGCCACTTGGGTACACAGCGCTGTACTTTATAACAATACAGATTATACAGTATGTATGTATATGTTTATTTATATAGCGTCACTCGGGGATGCAGCGCTGTACATTATAACAATACAGATTATACAGTATGTATGTATATGTTTATTTATATAGTGCCACTTGGGGACACAGCGCTGTACATTATAACAATACAGATTATACAGTATGTATGTATATGTTTATTTATATAGCGCCACTTGGGTACACAGCGCTGTACTTTATAACAATACAGATTATACAGTATGTATGTATATGTTTATTTATATAGCGCCACTTGGGGATACAGCGCTGTACATTATAACAATACAGATTATACAGTATGTATGTATATGTTTATTTATATAGCGCCACTTGGGACGCAGCGCTGTACATTATAACAATACAGATTATACAGTATGTATGTATATGTTTATTATATAGCGCACTGGGGACACAGCGCTGTACATTATAACAATACGATTATACAGTATGTATTGTATTGTTTATTATATAGCGCCACTTGGGTACGCAGCGCTGTACATTATAACAATACAGATTATACAGTATGTATGTATATGTTTATATAGCGCCACTTGGGTACACAGCGCTGTACATTTAAACAATACAGATTATACAGTATGTATGTATATGTTTATTTATATAGCGCCACTGGGGACACAGCGCTGACATTATAACATACAGATATACAGTATGTATGTATATGTTATTATATTAGCGCCACTTGGATACACAGCGCTGTACATTATAACAATACAGATTATACAGTATGTATGTATATGTTTATTTAGCGCCACTTGGGGACACAGCGCTGTACATTATAACAATACAGATTATACAGTATGTATGTATATGTTTATTTATATAGCGCCACTTGGGTACACAGCGCTGTACATTATAACATAAAGATTATACAGTATGTATGTAATGTTATTTATATAGCGCCACTTGGGGACACAGCGCTGTACATTATAACGATACAGATTATACAGTATGTATGTATATGTTTATTATATAGCGCTACTTGGGGACACAGCGCTGTACATTATAACAATACAGATTATACAGTATGTATGTATATGTTTATTTATATAGCGCCACTTGGGACACAGCGCTGTACATTATAACAATACAGATTATACAGTATGTATGTATATGTTATTTATATAGCGCCACTTGGGTACACAGCGCTGTACAATAACAATACAGATTATACAGTATGTATGTATATGTTTATTATATATAGCGCCATTGGGTACGCAGCGCTGTACATTATAACAATACAGATTATACAGTATGTATGTATATGTTTATTTATATAGCGCCACTTGGGTACGCAGCGCTGTACATTATAACAATACAGATTATACAGTATGTATGTATATGTTTATTTATATAGCGCCACTTGGGGACACAGCGCTGTACATTATAACATACAGATTATACAGTATGTATGTATATGTTTATTTATATAGCGCCACTTGGGGACACAGCGCTGTACATTATACAATACAGATTATACAGTATGTATGTATATGTTTATTTATATAGCGCCACTTGGGGACACAGCGCTGTACATTATAACAATACAGATTATACAGTATGTATGTATTGTTATTTATATAGCGCCACTTGGGACACAGCGCTGTACATTATAACAATACAGATTATACAGTATGTATGTATATGTTTATTTATATAGCGCCACTTGGGTACACAGCGCTGTACATTATAACAATACAGATTATACAGTATGTATGTATATGTTTATTTATATAGCGCCACTTGGGTACACAGCGCTGTACATATAACATACAGATTATACAGTATGTATGTATATGTTTATTTATATAGCGCCACTTGGGTACACAGCGCTGTACATTATAACAATACAGATTATACAGTATGTATGTATATGTTTATTTATATAGCGCCCACTTGGGGACAACAGCGCTGTACATATAAACAATACAGATTATACAGTGATGTATATGTTTATTTATATAGCGCCACTTGGGTACACAGCGCTGTACATTATAACAATACAGATTATACAGTAAGTATATGTTTATTTATATAGCGCCACTTGGGGACACAGCGCTGTACATTATAACAATACAGATTATACAGTATGTATGTATATGTTTATTTATATAGCGCCACTTGGGGCACAGCGCTGTACATTATACAATACAGATTATACAGTATGTATGTATATGTTTATTTATATAGCGCCACGAGGGGACACAGCGCTGTACATTATAACAATACAGATTATACAGTATGTATGTATATGTTTATTTATATAGCGCCCACTTGGGTACACAGCGTGTACATTATAACAAACAGATTATACAGTATGATGTATATGTTTATTTATATAGCGCCACTTGGATACACAGCGCCGTACATAAACATACAGATTATACAGTATGTATGTATATGTTTATTTATATAGCGCCACTTGGATACGCAGCGCTGTACATTATAACAATACAGATTATACAGTATGTATGTATATGTTTATTTATATAGCGCTACTTGGGGACACAGCGCTGTACATTATAACAATACAGATTATACTGTATGTATATGTTTATTTATATAGCGCCACTTGGGTACACAGCGCTGTACATTATAACAATACAGATTATACAGTATGTATGTAATGTTATTTATTATAGCGCCACTTGGGTACACAGCGCTGTACATTTATAACAATACAGATTATACAGTATGTATGATATGTTTATTTATATAACACCACTTGGGGACACAGCGCTGTACTTATAAAAATACAGATTATACAGTATGTATGTATATGTTTATTTATATAGCGCCACTTGGGTACACAGCGCTGTACATTATAACAATACAGATTATACTGTATGTATGTATATGTTTATTTATATAGCGCCACGAGGGGACACAGCGCTGTACATATAACAATACAGTATTACAGTATGTATGTAAATGTTTATTTATATAGCGCCACTGGGTACACGCGCTGTACATTATAACAATACAGATTATACAGTATGTATGTATATGTTTATTTATATAGCGCCACTTGGGGACGCAGCGCTGTACATTATAACAACACAGATTATACAGTATGTATGTATAGTTTATTTATATTGTGCCACTTGGGTACACAGCGCTGTACATTATAACAATACAGATTATACAGTATGTATGTATACGTTTATTATATAGCGCCACTTGGGTACACAGCGCTGTACATTATAACAATACAGATTATACAGTATGTATGTATATGTTTTTTATATAGCGCCACTTGGGGACGCAGCGCTGTACATTAAACAATACAGATTATACAGTATGTAGTATATGTTTATTTATATAGCGCCACTTGGGGACGCAGCGCTGTACATTATAACAATACCAGATTATACAGTAGTATGTATATGTTTATTATATAGCGCCACTGGGTACACAGCGCTGTACATTATAACAATACAGATTATACAGTATGTATGTATATGTTTATTTATATAGCGCCACTTGGGGACGCAGCGCTGTACATTATAACAATACAGATTATACAGTATGTATGTATATGTTTATTTATATAGCGCCACTTGGGTACACAGCGCTGTACATTATAACAATACAGATTATACAGTATGTATGTATATGTTTATTTATATAGCGCCACTTGGGGACACAGCGCTGTACATTATAACAATACAGATTATACAGCATGTATATGTTTATTTATATAGCGCCACTTGGGGACACAGCGCTGTACATTATAACAATACAGATTATACAGTATGTGTGTATATGTTTATTTATATAGCGCCACTTGGGTACACAGCGCTGTACACTATAACAATACAGATTATACAGTATGTGTGATATGTTTATTTATATAGCGCCACTTGGGTACACAGCGCTGTACATTATAAACAATACAGATTATACAGTATGTATGTATATGTTATTATATAGCGCCATTGGATACACGCGCTGTACATATAACAATACAGATTATACAGTATGTTGTATATGTTTATATATATAGCGCCATGGGGACACAGCGCTGTACAATTAACAATACAGATTATACAGTATGTATGTAATGTTTATTTATATAGCACCACTTGGGGACACAGACTGTACATTAAACAATACAGATTATACAGTAGTATGTATATGTTTATTATTATAGCGTCACTTGGGGCACAGCGCTGTGCATTATAACAATACAGTTATACAGTATGTATGTATATGTTATTTATATAGCGCCACTTGGGGAACATAGAGCTGTACATTATAACAATACAGTTATACGGTATGTATGGATATGTTTATTATATAGCGCCACTTGGGTACACAGCGTGACATTATAACAATACAGATTATACAGTATGTATGTATATGTTATTTATTATAGCGCCACTTGGATACACAGCGCTGTACATTATAACAATACAGATTATACAGTATGTATTATAGTTTTTTATATAGCGCCACTTGGGGACGCAGCGCTGTACATTATAACAATACAGATTATACAGTATGTATGTATATGTGTATTTATATAGAGCCACTTGGGTACACAGTGCTGTACATATAAACAATACAGATTATACAGTATGTTGTATATGTTTATTTATATAGCGCCACTTGGGGACACAGCGCTGTACATTATAACAAATAAGATTATACAGTATGTATGTATATGTTATTTATATAGCACCACTTGGGTACACAGCGCTGTACATTAAACAATACAGATTATACAGTATGTATGTATATGTTTATTTTATAGCGCCACTTGGGGGCACAGCACTGTACATTATAACAATACAGATTATACAGATTGTATTATATGTTTATTTATATAGCACCACTTGGGGACACAGCGCTGTACATTATAACAATACAGATTATACAGTAGTATGTATATGTTTATTTATATAGCGCCACTTGGGGACGCAGCGCTGTACATTATAACATACAGATATACGATGTTAGTATATGTTTTTATATATAGAGCCACTTGGGTACACAGCGCTGTACATTATACAATACAGATTATACAGTATGTATGTATATGTTTATTTTTATATAGCGCCACTTGGGGACACAGCGCTGTACATATAAACAATACAGATTATACAGTATGTATGTATATGTTTATTTATTAGCACCACTTGGGTACACAGCGCTGTACATTATAACAATACGATTATACAGTATGTTTGTATATGTTTATTATATATAGCGCCACTTGGGGGCACAGCACTGTACATTATAACAATACAGATTATACAGTATGTATGTATGTGTTTATTTATATAGCGCCACTTGGGGACACAGCGCTGTACATTATAAACATACAGTTATACAGTATGTATGTATATGTTTATTTATATAGCGCCACTTGGGGACACAGCGCTGTATTTTATAACAATACAGATAATACAGTATTATGTATATGTTTATTTATATAGCGCCACTCGGGACACAGCGCTGTACATATTATAAAATACAGATTATACAGTATGTATGTATATGTTTATTTATATAGCGCCACTGTGGGTACACAGCGCTGTACATTATTACAATACAGATTATACAGTATGTATGTATATGTTATATATTAAGCACCACTGGGGACACAGCGCTGACATTATAACAATACAGATTATACAGTATGTATGATATGTTTATTTATATAGCGCCACTTGGGGACACAGCGCTGTACATTATAACAATACAGATTATACAGTATGTATGTATGTTTATTTATATAGCGCCACTTGGGGACACAGCGCTGTACATTATAACAATACAGATTATACAGTATGTATGTATATGTTTATTTATATAGCGCCACTTGGGTACACAGCGCTGTACATTATAACAACACAGATTATACAGTATGTATGTATATGTTATTTATATAGCGCTACTTGGGTACACAGCGCTGTACATTATAACAATACAGATTATACAGTATGTATGTATATGTTTATTTATACAGCGCCACTTGGGTACGCAGCACTGTACATTATAACAATACAGATTATACAGTAGTTATGTATATGTTTATTTATATAGCGCCACTTGGGGACACAGCGCTGTACATTATAACAATACAGATTATACAGTATGTATGTATATGTTTATTTATATAGCGCCACTTGGGTACACAGCGCTGTACATTATAACAATACAGATTATACAGTATGTATGTATATGTTTATTTATATAGTGCCACTTGGGTACACAGCCCTGTACATTATAACAATACAGATTATACAGTATGTATGTATATGTTTCTTTATATAGCGCCACTTGGGGACCAGCGTGTACTTATAACAATACAGATTATACAGTATGTATGTTTTGTTTATTTATATAGCGCCACTTGGGGACACAGCGCTGTACATTATAACATACAGATTATACAGTATGTATGATGTTTATTTATATAGCTCCACTTGGGGACACAGCGCTGTACATTATAACAATACAGATTATACAGTATGTATGTATATGTTTATTTATATAGCGCCACTTGGGGACACAGCGCTGTACATTATAACAATACAGATTTACAGTATGTATGTATAAGTTTATTTATATAGCGCCACTTGGGTACACAGCGCTGTACATTATAACAATACAGATTATACAGCATGTATGTAATGTTTATTTATATAGCGCCACTTGGGTACACAGCGCTTACATTATAACAATACAGATTATACAGATGTATGTTTATGTTATTATATAGCGTCCACTTGGGGAACACAGCGCTGTACATTATAACAATACAGATTATACAGTATGTATGATATGTTTATTTATATAGCGCCACTGGATACACAGCACTGTACATTATAACAATACAGATTATACAGTATGTATGTATATGTTTATTTATATAGCGCCACTTGGAGACACAGCGCTGTACATTATAACAATACAGATTATACAGTATGTATGTATATGTTTATTTATATAGCGCCACTGGGGACACAGCGCTGTACATTAACAATACAGATTATACAGTATGTATGTATATGTTTATTTATATAGCGCCACTTGGGGACACAGCGCTGTACATTATAACATACAGATTATACAGTATGTATGTAATTGTTTATTTATATAGTGCCCACTTGGGTACACAGCCCTGTACATTATAACAATAAAGATTATACAGTATGTATGTATATGTTTCTATATAGCGCCACTTGGGGACGCAGCGCTGTACATTTAACAATACAGATATACAGTAGTATGTTTATGTTTATTTATATAGCGCCACTTGGGACACAGCGCTGGTACATTATAACAATACAGATTATACAGTATGTATGTATATGTTTATTTATATAGCTCCACTTGGGACACAGCGCTGTATTATAACAATACAGATTATACGTATGTATGTATGTATATGTTTTTATTTATAGCGCCACTTGGGGACACAGCGCTGTACATTATAACCAATACAGATTATACAGTAGTATGTATATGTTTATTTATATAGCGCCACTTGGGTACACAGACGCTGTACATTATAACAATACAGATTATACAGTATTGTATGTATATGTTTATTTATATAGCGCCACTTGGGGACACAGCGCTGTACATTATAACAATACAGATTATACAGTATGTATGTTTATGTTTATTTATATAGCGTCACTTGGGGACACAGAGCTGTACATTATAACAATACAGATTATACAGTATGTATGTATATGTTTATTTATATAGCGCCACTTGGATACAACAGCACTGTACATTATAAACAATACAGATTATACGTATGTATGTATATGTTTATTTATAGACGCCACTTGGGGGCACACGCACTGTACATTATAACAATACAGATTATACAGTATGTATGTATATGTTTATATAGCGCCACTTGGGTACACAGCGCATACATTATAACAATACAGATTATACAGATGTATGTATAATGTTTATTATATAGCGCCACTTGGGTACACAGCGCTGTACATTATAACTATACAGATTAACAGTATGTACGTATATGTTTATTATATAGCGCCACTTGGGTACACATCGCTGTACGTTATAACAATACAGATTATACAGTATGTATGTATATGTTTATTTATAGCGCCACTTGGGGACGCAGCGCTGTACATTATAACAATACAGTTATACAGTATGTATGTATATGTTATTTTATAGCGCCACTGGGACACAGCGCTGTACATTAACAATACAAGATTATACAGTATGTATGTATATGTTTTTTTATATAGCGCCACTTGGGTACACAGCGCTGTACGTTATAACAATACAGATTATACAGTTATGTATATTGTATATTTATATAGCGCCACTTGGGGACACAGCGCTGTACATATAACAATACAGATTATACAGTATGTATGTAGTGTATGTTTATTTATATAGCGCCACTTGGACACAGCGCTGTACATTATAACAATACAGATTATACAGTATGTATGTAATGTATATTTATATAGCGCCACTTGGGGACACAGCGCTGTACATTATAACAATACAGATTATACAGTATGTATGTATATGTATATTTATATAGCGCCACTTGGGGACACAGCACTGTACATTATAACAATACAGATTATACAGTATGTACGTATATGTTTATTTATATAGCGCCACTTGGGGACACAGCGCTGTACATTATAACAATACAGATTATACAGTAGTATGTAATGTTTATTTATATATCGCCACTTGGGTAGCAGCGCTGTACATATATAACAATACAGATTATAAATGTGTAGTATATGTTTATTTATATAGCGCCACTTGGGTACACAGCGCTGTACATTATAACAATACAGATTATACAGTATGTATGTATATGTTTATTTATATAGCGCCACTTGGGTACACAGCGCTGTACATTATAACAATACAGATTATACAGTATGATGTATATGTTTATTTATAGCACCACTTGGGGACACAGCGCTGTACATTATAACAATACGATTATACAGTATGTATATGTTATTTATATAGCGCACTTGGGTACACAGCGCTGTAAACATATAACAATACAGATTATAAGTATGTATATGTTTATTTTTATAGCGCCACTTGGGGGAGCAGCTGTACTTATAACAAACAGATATAAGTATGTAGTATATGTTTATTTATATAGCGCCACTTGGGGACACAGCGCTGACATTAAACAATACAGATTATACAGTATGATGATATGTTTATTTATATAGCGCCACTTGGGGACACAGCGCTGTACATTATAACAATACAGATTATACAGTATGTATGTATATGTTTATTTATATAGCGCCACTTGGATACACAGCGCTGTACATTATAACAATACAGATTATACAGTATGTATGTATATGTTTATTTATATAGCGCCACTTGGGGACGCAGCGCTGTACATTATAACAATACAGATTATACAGTATGTATGTATATGTTATTTTTATAGCGCCACTTGGGTACGCAGCGCTGTACATTATAACAATACAGATTATACAGTATGTATGTATATGTTTATTTATATAGCGCCACTTGGGGACGCAGCACTGTACATTATAACAGTACAGATTATACAGTATGTATGTATATGTATATTTATATAGCGCCACTTGGGGACACAGCACTGTACATTATACATACAGATTATACAGTATGTATGTATATGTTTATTTATATAGCGCCACTTGGGGACACAGCGCTGTACATTATAACAATACAGATACAGTATGTATGTATATGTTTATTTATATAGCGCCACTTGGGTACACAGCGCTGTACATTATAACAATACAGATTATACAGTATGTATATGTTTATTTATATAGCGCCACTGGGGGCACAGCGCTGTACATTATAACAATACAGAATATACAGTATGTATGTATATGTTTATTTATATAGCGCCACTTGGGACACAGCGCTGTACTTATAACAATACAGATTATAAGTATGTATGTATATGTTTATTATATAGCCCCACTTGGGTACACAGCACTGTACATTATAACAATACAGATTGTACAGTATGTATGTTATGTGTATTTATATAGCGCCACTTGGGACAAGCGCTGTACATATAACAATACAGATATACAGTATGTATGATATGTTTATTATATACGCCATTGGGGACACAGCGCTGTACAATTATAACAATACAGATTATACAGTAGATGTGATATGTTTATTTATATAGCGCCACTTGGGTACACAGCGCTGTACATTATAATACAGATATACAGTATTATGTAATGTTTATTTATATAGTGCCACTTGGGGACACAGCGCTGTACATTATAACAATACAGATATACAGTATGTATGTATATCTTATTTATATAGCGCCACTTGGGGACGCAGCGCTGTACATTATTAACAATACAGATTATACAGTATGTATGTATATGTTATTTATATACCGCCACTTGGGGACACAGCGCTGTACATTATAACAATACAGATTATACAGTATGTATGTATGTTTTATTTATATAGCGCCACTTGGGTACACAGCGCTGGTACATTATAACAATACAGATTATACAGTATATATGTATAGTTTATATTATATCGTGCCACTTGGGACACAGAGGTGTACATTAATAACAATACAGATTATACAGTATGTATGTATATCTTTATTTATATAGCGCCACTTGGGGACGCAGCGCTGTACATTATAACAACAGATTATACGTATGTATGTATATTGTTTATAGCACCCTTGGGTACAAGCGCTGTACATTATAACAATACAGATTATACAGTATGTAGTATATGTTTATTTATATAGCGCCACTTGGATACACAGCGCTGTACATTATAACAATACAGATTTATACAGTATGTATGTATATGTTATTTATATAGCGCCACTTGGGTACGCAGCGCTGTACATTATAACAATACAGATTATACAGTATGTATGTATATGTTTATTATATAGCGCCACTTGGGGAAACAGCGCTGTACATTATAACAATACAGAATTATACAGTATGTTGTATATGTTTATTTATATAGCACCACTGGGGACACAGCGCTGACATTATAACAATACAGATATAAAGTATGTATGTATATGTTTATTATATAGTGCCACTTGGGACACAGCGCGTACTTTATAACAATACAGATTATACAGTATGTATGTATATGTTTATTATATAGCACCACTTGGGTACACAGCGCTGTACAATATAACAATACAGATTATACAGTATGTATGTAATGTTTATTTATATAGTGCACTTGGGGACACAGCGCGCTGTACATTATAACAATACAGATTATACAGTATGTATGTATATGTTTATTTATATAGCGCCACTTGGGGACACAGCGCTGTACATTATAACAATACAGATTATACAGTATGTAATGTATATGTTTATTTATATAGTGCCACTTGGGGAACACGCTGTACTTATAACATACAGATTATACAGTATGTATGTATATGTTTATTTATATAGCGCCACTTGGGGACGCAACGCTGTACATCATAACAATACAGATTGTACAGTATGTATGTATATGTTTTATATATAATCGCCACTTGGGACACAGCGCTGTACATTATAACAATACAGATTATACATATGTATGTATATGTTTTATTTAATAGCGCCACTTGGTAGCAGCGCTGTACATTATAACAATACAGATTATACAGTATGTAGTATATCTTTTTTATATGCGCCACTTGGGGACACAGCGCTGTAATTATAACAATACAGTTATACAGTATGTATGTATATGTTTATTTATTATCGCCACTTGGGGACACAGCGCTGTACATAACTACAGAATATACAGTATGTATGTATATGTTTATTTACATAGCGCCACTGGGTACACAGCGCTGGTACATATAACAATACAGATATACAGATGTAATGTACATGTTTATTATATAGCGCCACTTGGGTACACAGCGCCGTACATTATAACAATACAGATTATACAGTATGTATGTATATGTTATTTATAAAGCGCCACTTGGGGACACAGTGCTGTACACTATAACAATAGATTTATACAGTAGTATGTATATGTTTATTATATAGCGCCACTTGGGGACACAGCGCTGTACATTAAAACAATACAGATATATAGTATGTATGTATATGTTTATTTATATAGCGCCACTTGGGTACACAGCGCTGTACATTTAACAATACAGATTATACAGTATGTATGTTTATGTTTTAATATAGCGCCACTTGGGGACACAGCACTGTACATTATAACATTACAGATTATACAGTATGTATGTATATGTTTATTTATATAGCACCACTGGGACACAGCGCTGTACTTATAACAATACAGATTATACAGTATGTATGTATATGTTTATTTTATTAGTGCCACTTGGGGACACAGCGCTGTACATTATAACAATACAGATTATACAGTATGTATGTATATGTTTATTTATATAGTGCCATTGGGTACACCAGCCCGTACATTATAACAATACAGATTATACAGTATGTATGTATATGTTTTCTTTATATAGCGCCACTTGGGGACGCAGCGCTGCTACATTATAACACATACAGATTATACAGTATGTATGTTTTGTTTATTATGATTAGCGCCACTTGGGGACACAGAGCCTGTACATTATAACATAACAGATTATACAGTATGTAGTATATGTTTATTTATATAGCTCCACTTGGGGACCACAGCGCTGTACTTATAACAATACAGATTATACAGATGTATGTATGTATATGTTATTTATATAGCGCCACTTGGGGACACAGCGCCGTACATTATAACAATACAGATTATACAGTATGTATGTATATGTTTATTTATATAGCGCCACTTGGGTACACAGCGCTGTACATATAACAATACAGATTATACAGTATGTATGTATATGTTTATTTATATAGCGCCACTTGGGGACACAGCGCTGTACATTATAACAATACAGATTATACAGTATGTATGTTTATGTTTATTTATATAGCGTCACTTGGGGACACAGCGCTGTACATTATAACAATACAGATTATACAGTATGTATGTATATGTTTATTTATATAGCGCCACTTGGATACACAGCACTGTACATTATAACAATACAGATTATACAGATGTTGTATATGTTTATTTATATAGCGCCACTTGGAGGACCACAGCGCGTACATTATAACAATACAGATTATACAGTATGTATGTATATGTTATTTATATAGCGCCACTTGGGGACACAGCGTGTACATTATAACAATACAGATTATACAGTATGTATGTTATATGTTTATTTATATAGCGCCACTTGGGTACCACAGCGCGTACATATAACAATACAAGATTATACAGTATGTATGTATATGTTTATTTATAGTGCCACTTGGGTACACAGCCTGTACATTATAACATACAGATTATACAGTATGTATGTATATGTTTCTTTATATAGCGCCACTTGGGGACGCAGCGCTGTACATTATAACAATAAGATTATACATATGTATGTTTATGTTATTTATATAGCGCCCACTTGGGGACACAGCGCTGTACATTATAACAATACAGATTACGACAGATGATGTATATGTTTATTATATAGCTCCACTTGGGACACAGCGCTGTACATTATAACAATACAGATTATACAGTATAGTATGTATATGTTTATTATATAGCGCACTTGGGGACACAGCGCTGTTACATTATAACAATACAGATTATACAGTATGTATGTCATAGGTTTATTAATAGCGCCACTTGGGTACACAGCGCTGTACATTTAAACAATACAGATTATACAGTATGTATGTATAGTTTTATTTATAGCGCCACTTGGGGACACAGCGCTGTACATTAAACAATACAGATTATACAGTATGTAGTATATGTTTATTTATTAGCGCCACTGGGGGCACACGCACTGTACATTATAACAATACGATTATACAGATGTATGTATATGTTTATATAGCGCCACTGGGTACACAGCGCTATACATTATAACAATACAGATTATACAGTATGTATGTATATGTTTTTATATAGCGCCACTGGGTACACAGCGCTGTACATTATAACTATACAGATTATACAGTATGTACTATATGTTTATTTATATAGCGCCACTTGGGACAACTCCTGTACGTTATAACAATACAGATATACAGTATGTATGTATATGTTTATTATATAGCGCCACTTGGGCGCAGCGCTCGTACATTATAACAATACAGTTTATACAGTATGTATGTATATGTTTATTTATATAGCGCCACTTGGGGACACAGCGCTGTACATTATAACAATACAGATTATACAGTATGTATGTATATGTTTATTTATATAGCGCCACTTGGGTACACAGCGCTGTACGTTATAACAATACAGAATTATACAGTATGTATGTATATGATATTATATAGCGCCACTTGGGGACACAGCGCTGTACATTAACAATACAGATTATACAGTATGTATGGATGTAGTTTATTTATATAGCGCCACTTGGGTACACAGCGCGTGTACATTTAACAAACAGATATACAGTATGTATGTATTGTATATTTATATAGCGCCACACTTGGGGACACAGCGCTGTACATTATAACAATACAGATTATACAGTATGTATGTATATGTATATTTATATAGCGCCACTTGGGGACACAGACTGTACATTATAACAATACAGATATACAGATGTACGTATATGTTTATTTATATAGCGCCACTTGGGGACACAGCGCTGTACTATAACATACAGATTATACAGTATGTATGTATATGTTTATTTATATATCGCCACTTGGGTACGCAGCGCTGTACATTACAACAATACAGATTATACGTGTGTATGTATATGTTTATTTTATTAGCGCCACTTGTGGTACACAGCGCTGTACATTATAAACAATACAGATTATACAGTATGTATGTATATGTTTATTTATATAGCGCCACTTGGGACACAGCGCTGTACATTATAACAATACAGATTATACAGTATGTATGATATGTTTATTATATAGCACACTTGGGGACACAGCGCTTACTTATAACAATACAGATTATACAGTATGTATAATGTTTATTTATATAGCGCCACTTGGGTACACAGCGCTTGTACATATAACAATACAGATTATACAGTATGTATATGTTTATTATATAGCGCCACTTGGGGACCCAGTGCTGTACATTATAACAATACAGATTATATGTATGTATGTATATGTTTATTTATATAGCGCCACTTGGGGACACAGCGCTGTACATTATAACAATACAGATTATACAGTATGTATGTATAGGTTTATTTATATAGCGCCACTTGGGGCACGAGCGTGTACATTATAAACAATACAGATTATACAGTATGTATGTATATGTTTATTTATATAGCGCACTTGGATACACAGCGCTGTCCATTATAAACAATACAGATTATACAGTATGTATGTATATGTTTTATTATATAGCGCCACTTGGGGACGCAGCGCTGTACATATAACAATACAGTTATACAGTAATGTATGTATATGTGTTTTTATATAGCGCCACTTGGGTACGCAGCGCTGTACATTATAACAATACAGATTATACAGTATGTATGTATATGTTTATTATATAGCGCCATTGGGGAGCGCAATGTACATTATAACAGTACAGATTATACAGTATGTATGTATATGTATTTATATAGCGCCACTTGGGGACACAGCATGTACATTATAACAATACAGATTATACAGTATGTTGTATTGTTTATTTATATAGCGCCACTTGGGACACAGCGCTGTACATTATAACAACAGATTGTACAGTATGTATGTATATGTTTATTTATATAGCGCCACTTGGGTACACAGCGCTGTACATTAAACAATACAGATTATACAGTATGTATATGTTTATTTATATAGCGCCACTTGGGGCACAGCGCTGTACATTATAACAATACAGAATATACAGTATGTATGTATATGTTTATTATATAGCGCCACTTGGGGACACAGCGCTGTACATTATAACAATACAGATTATATAGTATGTATGTATATGTTTATTTATATAGCCCCACTTGGGTAACAGACGTACATTATAACAATACAGATTGTACAGTATGTATGTAATTTTTATTTATAGCGCCACTTGGGTACACAGCGCTGTACATTATAACAATACAGATTACAGTATGTATGTATATGTTTATTATTATACCGCCACTTGGGGACACAGCGCCTGTACTTAAACAATACAGATTATACAGTATGTAGTATATGTTTATTATATATAGCGCCACTGGGTACACAGCGCTGTACATTATAACAATACAGATTACAGTATTATATGTATATGTTATTTATATAGTGCCACTTGGGGACACAGCGCCGTGTACATTATAACAATACAGATTATACAGTAGTATGTATATCTTTATTTATATAGCGCCACTTGGGGAGCAGCGCTGTACATATAACAATACAGATATACAGTATGTATGTATATGTTTATTTATATACCGCCACTGGGGAGACACAGCGCTGTACCTTATAACAATACAGATTATACAGTATGTATGTATATGTTTATTTATATACGCGCACTTGGGTACACAGGCTGTACATTAAACAATACAGATTATACAGTATAGTATATGTTTATTTATATAGTGCCCTTGGGGACACAGCGCCTGTACATTATAACAATACAGATTATACAGTATTGTATGTATATCTTATTTATATAGCGCCACTTGGGGACGCAGCGCTGTACATTATAACAATACAGATTATACAGTATGTATGTTTATATGTTATATAGCACCACTTGGGTACAACAGCGCTGTACATTATAACAATACAGATTATACAGTATGATGTAATGTTTTTATTATATTAGCGCCACTTGGATACACAGCGCTGTACATTATAACAATACATTATACAGTATGTATGTATATGTTTATTTATATAGCGCCATGGGTACGCGCGCTGTACATTATAAACAATACAGATTATACAGTAGTGTATGTATGTTTATTTATATAGCGCCACTTGGGGACACAGCGCTGTACATTATAACAATACAGATTATACAGTATGTATGTATATGTTTATTATATAGCACCATTGGGGGACACAGCGCTGTACATTTATAACAATACAAGATTATACAGTATGTGGTAAGTTTATTATATAGTGCCACTTGGGGACACAGCGCTGTACATTATAACAATACAGTTAACAGTATGTATGTATATGTTTATTTATTAGATAGCACACTTGGGGTACACAGCGCTGTACAATATAACAATACAGGAATTATACAGTATGTATGTATAGTTATTTATATAGTGCCACTTGGGGGACACAGCGCTGTACATTATAACAATACAGATTATACAGTATGTATGATATGTTATTTATAGATAGCGCCACTTGGGGAACAGCGCTGGTACATTAAACAATACAGATTATACAGTATGTATGTATATTTATAATAGTCCACTTGGGGACACAGCGCGTACATTATAACAATACAGATTATACAGTATGTATGTATAGTTTATGTTATTATAGCGCCACTTGGGGACGCAACGCTGACATTATACAATACAGATTGTACAGTATGTATGTATATGTTATGTATATATCGCCACTGGGGGACACAGCGCTGTACATTAATACATACAGATTATACAGTAGAATGTATATGTTTATTTATATAGCGCCCACATTGGGTACGCAGCGTTGTCAATCTTAACAATACAGATTAACAGTATGTATGATAATTTAGTAGAATAGCGCCCACTCGGGGACACAGCGTGTGTATATTATAACAATACAGATATACATATGTATGTATATGTTTATTTACTATAGAGCCATGGGGACACAGACGCTGTACC